>LPNX010920168.1:529529-543309 GCA_001517045.1 Pseudotsuga menziesii | reverse complement strand
AACGCTTCCTAACCGGATTCTTTTGAAAAAGGCGCTTCCCGCTTCCGCTTCCGCACCCGCTTCCCGCTTCCGCTTCCGCTTCCAAGTAACCTTGGTATAGCTGACTCCAACTTGTACTTTAAGGTTTTCATAATCATATCTTGATCCTTGTTCTATATGTGGATGACTTGTTTCTTACAGGTGAAGAACAATTGATAGAACAGTGTAAGAGGGAGCTTACCTCTGAATTTGAGATGAAGGATCTCGGTTTGATGCATTATTTCCTTGGCTTAGAGGTCTGGCAAAATCTAGGCAGGATTTTCTTGACACAAGGAAAGTATGCAGTGGACATCTTGCACAGATTTGGGATACAGAACTGCAAGTTCATGAGCGTACCCATGACTACCAACTTGAGAAAGTTGCGTGACTCAGCCACCAGTTCACAAAGTGTGGACTCTACTCTGTACAGACAGCTTATTGGATCCTTGATGTATATCCTGCATTAGAGACCATATATCTGTTACACAGTGAATGCTCTAAGTCAGTTCATGTCCGATCCGAAGCACATACACTAGGTAGCTGCTAAACATGTACTCAGATATGTGCGAGGTACTATCACTTATGGGCTCAGATATACTTCCAACAGTGGAGTATTATTAGCAGGATATGTTGATTCAGATTGGGATGGTAGTGCAGTAGATTGGAAAAGCACCTAGGGTTACTGCTTCAGTATGGGATTTGCAATGATCTCTTGGTCCAGCAGGAAGCAGGGTTCCACAACTCAGTGTACAATTGAGGCAGAGTATATTGCTGCAAGTGATGCCTGCAAGGAAGCAGTTTGGCTCAGAAAACTTCTATCTGATCTGTTTGGTGGAAAGCTTGACTCAACGATCATCCATTGCGATAATTGGAGTTGCATTAAGCTTTCAGAGAACCTGGTGTTTCATGCAAGATCGACACACATTGAAATGAAGTATCATTTCATCAGAGACCTAGTGCAAATAGGTGCTCTGAAGTTGCAGTACATTCGTATGGATGAACATATTGCAGATATCTTGACCAAGCCTCTGAAAGCAACAAAGTTCGTGTACTTTCGTGACAAGCTTGGCATGGCAGAGAATGCCTCTCTTGCTGAGAGGGAGTGTTGATTTTTCTGAGCAGCATCGAGAGCCATTCTCTTAGGAGAATGGAGACATTTGGTTCGGGACCAGGATGTGGAACCAGTGCAATACTGGGGGACTCAACCTAGAGTTGAGTGACCATTCTAATGAATGGGGATATCTTTTCCGAGACCAGGATATAGAACCAGTCCAGCACTGGGGTACTCAACCTTGAGTTGAGTGACCATTATGTTGAATTGTGACATCTGGTCCAGGACCAGGATGTGGAACCAGTCTAGCATTGGGGGATTTAGCCTAGAGCTGAGTGGCCATTCTTTGAATGGAGGCACGTGGTTAGTTATCAGGAATATACCTTGTCCAGGACTAGGGACTCAGCCCAGGGTTGAGGGCCATTCTTTGGGAGAATGGAAGCGCTTGGTCTGTTACCAAGTATTTGACCTTGTGTCAAATTATGCAGCCTATGGCTGAGGCACTTGGTCTGGTACCAGGAATACACTATAAGCCCTAGATTGGGTTTGGGCATGTGTGACACTCTGACCCTCGTTCAGTGGGCTTTGTGATCTTCTCCAAGGCTTAGCTACCCTTGGTTAAGACACCTTAGTATCCGCTCTTGGTGTCGCACAAAGTGTGAGATAAAAGCATTAGTAATTCTCTTTGTTTATGATGATGTACTTTGAATGGGGATGAAGGACCACCTTGACCACTTGTTTTGACCATAGAGCACTTGAAGAAGGCTAAAGCAAAAGTCTAAAATACATAAGGACCCTTAGTACCACTAAAGTGTCAAAGTGAAAGTGCAAAAAGACCTTTAGTACCACTCAAAGCAAAAGTCAAAGTGATAAAAGAGTAAAATAATATTATTTTGTTCTTTTGAGTTTTGGTCCACTTACAGGTGACTCAAAGGCTATAAAAGAAGATTAATCCATTTCATTATTTACACACACACTTTCTCTCACAAGTACAACTGCTCCTAGAAGAAGAATTCGTTGGTTCAGGAAGAAGAAAGTTGTTTTGTGATTATGCCTTAGCATGGATGAGTCTAGCTAGGGCATTCACACCTATTGAAGTAAAAACCCTAAACTAGGGTTTCATTGACGAAGAGCAACAACACTCTTTCATCTGTTATGAGTTAGGGTTTTACCCTAGCTTCTCTTTTCTTCTCCGGGCAGCCACCAGTCTTCACGAGCAGCCTGATTCTCTCATGGTAGCTGCCCTTCCTTCTCCGGTCAGCCTCCTCTAGGGCTCGGCCCCTCTGCCAAACCCTCGGGCAGCCTACAGCAGCAACTCGGGAGGGTTCCGGGTCTGCTATCACCCTCGGGAAACCTACAGGGATACCCGCGAGGGTTGCACAGGCCCTTGGGCAACCTACAGGCATACTCGTGAGGGCTGCACAGACCCTCGAGCAACCTACATGCATACCCGTGAGGGTTTCCGATGCTGCACAGACCCTCGGGCAGCCTACAAGCATACCCATAAGGGCCTAGGGCAGCAACTAGCAGGTCTGTGAGCGCTGTCGGGTCTGCACAGACCCTCGGGTAGCATACAGGCTAGCCGGTAAGGGCCTCGGGCAGACAGATCTGCCCTCTAGGCAGTAGAATAGGACACGGGCGGGTGTTAGGCAGACCTTAGGCAGCTTGGGCAAAGCTGCAACAGATCTTGGCAGGGCAACAGGCACCAGGAAGACTTCGGAAAGGTGAGCAGAAGATCCAGGTAGGGCTTGGGTAGGGCTAAAACAGATCTGGGCAGGGCTTGCGCAGGCCTAAAACGGATTCGAGTAGGCAAAAGAAAATCCGGGCAGATTTGGATTTTTTTTGGCAGCTAGAAGGAACTAGGGCTTGAAGCCCTAGTTTGGATTTTTTTAGTGAAAAATTATCTTTTGTAAATTGTGGATCTGTGGTACAAACCCATTAGGGTTTTGAGAATTCATTAAAGGACTCGATCATCTCATTTACGAGATGAATTACTAACGCTTTTAGGGTTTTTGTCCTCTAAAGGTTTCCCCAGTGAAGAGCTCTTGTGTTCAGTGTGTTGGTGTGTTCATGTTATTTACTGCATTTGTTATTTGTTATGTTAGTCTGCAAATTTTAAAAGTATTCATGCTAATGTTAAAAATTCAACATAGATTACCTAACCTGACCCTAACAACCATTGTGCACTGATTAATGACCCACTAATAGTCCACAAAAAATGTAGGGCTTCATGTGATGTGGGGTTCATGGTGTGGGAGGATTCATGTGATGATCATTGGTTGTTTCGTGATGGACATGAACATGTGGAGGTGGCTTACTAGACCTTGTATGGATGCCTATGTGGATTTTTTCCTTAGGGCGTGGGAGACCTTTAGAGTTTAGACAACTTGGTGACACTTATCATACTAGCCATATAAAGGTCAGTTAGCTACTTGTGAGGATGCCTTGCTTTAGAGGAGGAGTGCTTGACATTTTGGAAGAGGGTGTTGAGACCTAGATGCCATGGACACACTTGGATTGCTTGCATGGAGGCTTGTATTTGACTTATGCTAGCTTGGGTTGAAGGAGTGATCATGTAGGTGGGGTTGACCTTGAAGAGCACATGGCTTAGGAGGAAGATTGGAGCATTGGAAGCTTGTGAAGGAGCACTGCACACATCTTGTGTAGTGTTCATGCCTTGCCTTGCTTGCTGGACAACACCACCTTGAAGCTTGAGATGTGTCTTTAGGAGTGAAGAGTTTCACATGTGTGGACCTACTTGTTAGAGTTAGGATGCTTGTAAGAGTTTAGGCCCACCTTATATTGTTGACCTCCTTTATCTTTGATATAAATAGAGTAAGCAGTGAGTTCTTTCATTCGTTTAGTAATTCATCATCTTGTGTTAGAGATGTGAGTAGTGTAGCGCACTAACCTCTTTTTCTTCTTGTAATCCTTTGTTTGTCATCTCTCTTTTTCTTGGAGTTCTAGGGTTCTTGGAGAAGCTCAAGGTTTTTCTAGGGTTGGGGTTGTTGCCGCCTAATTCGCACCTCGGGTAATGTGGCAGAAATCTTCAAGCCACTGGGTGCGACCTTGGGGGAAAGCTCGCGCCAAGTGCTGCCACTTGATACTTAGCTCCTTCGTCTAGGCCAACTTCTAGCGAAGCCAAGGGGGTGGACCCTAATGAAAATAAATCTAAGGTTGTTTCTAACTATGAAAGTAGGAAACACTGATTTTCTAGGAGTTTAAAATGGAATGAAATTAGAGATTCAGATTACCAATTACTGCAAATAAGATTTACTTTAGCAACTTTTAGTTCAAGTAGATACACAATATTCAAGACACATTGCGGAATTAACTTATGCAAAACATAACAGATTAGATTAGTGCCATAATGAAAAGAGTGCTTTGCAAATGTGGGTTGCGAGTGTAGTCTCAGTGAAAGTATTGCAGTGTCTCAGTTGGTAAATTTTAGATTATTAGATGAATAATTAAGGGAGTGGGTAAATTCTTGGTTGGTTTTATTAATGTGGTAATGATCTGGATTATTAGCAGGGAGGGGGATTCCCAATATACTGCGAAGGTACGGGAAATATGTCCAGACTCACAAAGTGTGGTAGCACACGAGGAAATGTGGGCTGAACGGAGTCACGGGGGATGTTCAACACTACACCAACAAGGATGTAGCCTAACGGCCCCTCGTGGTCGCTTTTCAATATTTCTCGCTTCCTCTGTACAATTTCTCCACACAAAGCAAAACACAATGCTGGATTTTCGTTGTTTGGGAGATTGATTAAAAGTTAAACTAATTACTAGTCACCTAAATCCTTTTCTGATACAACCAAGTGATTAGACGAAACTGCAGTGGAAGTAGAGCATACGAGGATGAAGGCCTTGTTAATTTTAAATATTTTTGAACAAGGTTTTTTTATTAAAAAATGTAAATCCCAAGAACCTCTTTCCAGGTTCAGTACTCGGGCAAGCCTTTATCCATAAATCGTACTTGGGAAAGGAAGGGGGTTTATTTAAAACTCAAGAGTGCAAAAAAAATTAAAGTTTTCTGATTACTACATTGCTCATATCTTTACCCTTTCGGTACTTCGGTTACCGATATAGCGCGGTGGGTTAGTATTTGTATTACTTTGCAAATAAAACTGAAATATAAATTGAAATAGTGAAGGAAAGAAACAAACTCCACTAACAGAATAAAAACCATGAAAATGGACATCGATGCAATTCCCCCAAGGGGGATGGGGAGTGGCCTACTCAAGCCTTATTTACTTTTTTACAATGATGAGAAAGAAAATGCACTTTGGTCCGCAAATCGGGATCCAAAGGCTTACAACAATATGAAAAATTGAATTTTTTTTTGAATGGGGAGCTTCGTTAGTCTTTTTTTTTTATCTCTAGTTTTCGATTTTTCGGCAGAGCTTCCTCTTCTTTTTTTGTAAAACCTGCAAAAATAGCAAGCAAGTATTAACTAAACATGCCCAAAAACACTTTAAGAGAGTGTTTGGAAAAAATTACCAAAAAATTGTCGAAATTCTTTTAAGTAAAAATAATGAAAACTAGATGGAAAATGATTGAGGAAGTACGCTAGAAATCTACCTTCTCAGGGTCTTTGTTTGCTTCTTAAGGATAGCAAACAAATAAGAGCACTAAATTGCTAGATAATAATTTAAAATGCACAAAACTCCTTCAACAAGCTTTTTAATTTTCAAAGTTTTAAACTTGCGGGAAAAGGGAAAAGTAACAAGATCTAGGATTTTAAATGCACCTTGGAAGTTAACTAGAACTAGAAACTTTTAGACATTAGATCTACTTTTAATAGAACTTTATATGATAGATCTAATATGGAAACGTTTGTAACTGAAAGAATTTTTTATGAAAGTTGTGGATCAAAAGTTGAAGAACCCAGAGTAGAGCAAGAAATAAAGGAGAGAAAATGCATTTTTGGTGTGATTAGAGGGACAAAGCTTCTTTTTTCAATTTACTGAAGGAAAGGTAGAGCACATTTGCTCATCAATACTCCAGCTTTGGCTTCCTGCAAAAGATTCTCAACGCTGGCAATGGGGATTAAAACTACCTGTGTAAACAAAAAAAAAGACTACATCAACAATGTAGATCCAAACATGAAATCATACATATACCAATTAGTCTTTTTCGACTTACAAATAAAGAGTAACCTATCAAGAATTACCTTTTATCTTTACTAAAATACCATTTCATTCCGAAAGCAAGCAAATCCCAAACATATGCAATCATGAAAACAAATACAAGTTACCTCACTAATGTAGAGTAAACCCCATTCAAACATCCATAGATCCCACACATAAATTGCCTCCAAAGCCTGTTGTCCGTCGATTGCAAAGTGGGAGAGGTGTGACCTTGAGGGCAAGCACAGAGCTAGGTATTGTCACCTACTCCTAGCTCCTCTATTTAGGCTAACTCCTAACGAAGCCAAGAGGGGTAGTCCCTAACAAAGAGTTTTCTATGGCTGAATGTTGTTAAAGTGTTTTTTATTGGTTACGGATGCGGATGGGTGTTGTTTAGGAGTTATTATGATTAAATGTGTTTGTTTATTATGAAAGACAAAGCAATCCACGTTGCTATCAAGAGAATTTAAAAGATGAACAATAATTCAAGACTTTATAAAGATGCATTCACAGATAGAAATTAAAATGTTCCAAAGACAAGTGATCCAGATATAATAATTATGCAAAGATTAAAAGACCAGTGCCTGTATGGAGTCAGAGCTCTGCAATGCTTTAAGAAATAAATCTAAGTCTTGAAATAAAGCTAGTGGATGTAATATTGTGCAAGTGCTCTTGGTATATTTTAAGTATTTTAGGTGGTCTTGCTTATGGTGTCAGCGAAGGGTTTTCAATAGCCGGGGAAATGTTTCAAGTTAATCCGTTGGAGACATGACGGCCCGCCCAGTATCCCAGGCTGGTATCGTGAAGATTGACTAGCTAGCTGAGAAGCTTAGATAGCGGGGAGTTTCGGCGCCTCTACTAAGAAGAACCTATGAAATTTCCTACAACGTCGATGCGTTGGTTATGGGGTTTAAATTTTATTATGTTTCTCTTGCAAGATTAAAAATCCAATGCCGTTTTTGGGTACTCCGATTTGGAAGTCGGTCAGAGCATACTTCGACAAGGAGACAACGAAGTTAATTAATTATGGGGGAGTGAGTTGCAAATTTTATTAAGTCGATTAATTAAGACTCTCCGACAGAGAGCGCTCTTGACCTTGTCTTATGACAAAGGTTCAAGAGACTTAGCTAATCTAAATGCCTAATGCAAGGATATGCAAGTCTAACTATGCTCTTGGATAGAGAGTGCTCTTGACTTGGGTTATGACAAGTTCAAGAGACTTAATTAATTGATTTAAAAATTAAAAGAAAAATAAAGATCTAAACTACCCAAGGGTCTCTTTCAGGTTTTTTAGGCCCTAATCGAGAAAGCATGGGGGTAAGTAAGATTATATCAAAAAAGTAAACAAACTTTGCATTAGCGAAGTAAATAAATGAAGGAACCTTTTTGTCTTTTTCTATTTTATGCAAGATGAAATAATCAGAAATAAACTATCTAACCTCAATGAAAAACACAACTCTAACAATTTTAAACTATTATATCCTACTTTTAGCAAATTATGAAACAAAGCATGAAAATGAGAAGACGATACAAGCTTCTGCCAAATGGGGGAAGAGGGGTGTGGGAGCCGTAATCCCACTTGCTTTTTATTAATTTGTTTCCAATGCTTTCCTTTGCTGCCCTTTTTTGCTTCTTTTCTTATTCCTGGAAGGCCTTTGGAGCAATCTGCAGAAGGGGGAAAGAAGAAGAGAGAATTTATGGTTTTCTAGGGCTTGATTCTTCAGAATTTCGCCAGCATTTCCGCTGTACCTGTCACAGAAGTAAAAAATCAGCAAGCATATATTGTTAAAAGATGGTAGAAAAGACAATGCAAAAATAAAAAATTTTAAAAAAATTTGGAAAATTTTTTGTAGTTAAATTTTTTTTTGAACATTCACATGCAAAACATAAATTTTTTCCTAGATCTAATGAAGGAAACTAGATCTGGCAAAAGCCCTAAAAACAGATCTGAATAATGAATATTGAAACTTGGATCTATTTCATGAGCAAATGCAAAAATTTAAAGAAAGGAAAGGTAGAGGTAGAAGTTTGAAAATGGAGCTTTGGAGCAAGATTTCCTTATGTTTTTTCCTCTTAAACAAAGCCCAACTTTGTAGATCCTGAAAGACAACAGTGTTAGAAAAGTTCTTATGATGATGGAGATGAGATTGATGCAACTGAGCTCGCACCCTTCTCCAAATGGCAAGATCTGCTAAAACAATCAAATTCGAAACCCGGTGAGATCAAACAAAATAACTAGTATGCTATGAATATTAAACCATGATCAATACTTTATATAAATGAATACTTGTATTCATCTGGGTTAAGATAAACTTTGCATAATAATCCAAATTCACAGCTGCAAATGGAAGACCTTATGTTCTAACAATAGATTTCTAAAGCTAGTTATTTGATTCACCATATGAGTAACAAATTTAAAACAAGGAAAGAAATCACCTCATAGAATAGACATCCACCAATGAAGAAACAATCCCATAGGCCTCCAAAGTTGAAAAGCTTTATTCAAATAAATAATGATTACAATTTTTGCAGAGTTTCTATGCACAAAAGTCCACATTATAGAGCTCAAAAGAGCCTCTACTTACACAAAAAGGAAAGAAAATAGGGCTCAAATCCCTAAATCTGGACTAAGAGTAACACCGAAGTAATTGAATGAGCTTGGTATGATGATTTGGAGTTGAACTGAGCTGCAACTGAGTGTTGGAGTAATGAGAGAGGGTGAGGTGGCTCATCCTCCCTCGTAATGATCACCCAACCAATAGATAACCCACACTTCAACCAAAAACGGATTTGACCAAAGAGGGCAAATTTCTGACTGATAGTTCAACTGCTACACTCCGATACTTGATCTGAAACTGACCGATATTGATTGGAATCATCATAAATGCTCTGTGCCATGTCATTTAGCCTTTTATTTTATTCAATTTGGTTTATTTTGGAGAGTTTTTTTATTTTCTCCAAAATATTCATTTTTAATATTTTAATTAATAATTTCTCCGTAAATGACTTTTTTGAGAAATTATTAATTATGAGGCTGATTGAACTTTTGAAACTTGGAGATAGCTGGCCGGCTGATCATGAATGATTTTTTAGCTTAAGGTTAGAGCCTTCAATCACTGAATTCGGGTTTCGGATGACTAACTTATTACAAATTGAATTTTTCTATTTAAATTATGGAAAAATTTAATTAAAAACTTATGAAAAATAAAAAATAAAAAATTTGATGTGTCCGGTAAAAATTTTTCAAATTTTTTCTGAGGGTCCTAGTGACTTAGGACATGACTATGCTCTATTCTAACAATGTCTAGTAGGTTTATATATACTCAGTTGGGCTCTAATAACCCCCCAAGGCCCAGAATTCAAAATCGGGCATTCCAGCTTTGGAGGAAGCGGGAGAAAACCTCGTCAATTATACTTGGCTATAGGCAAAGCATAATTGTCAAGGGCAAAAAACTCCCTAGAATACCTTAGTTGAAATTCTACGTCTTAGGAGACCGAACCACTCAAAAACACCCTACTAGCACATTTTATTACAAACCCCGCGGGGCCATGGTCATAATTATTCAAAACAAAAACTGACTAGCCAAAACTGGCTAGGCACAAAGGCGGATCATCTGATACACTTGAAACAAACATTTATCATGTTTGTAAAATGGCGGCTCCTCAGCTAATCCAACTATGGTACAAATAAGTTGGCAACAAAGCCTTTTATTAACAATACTCAAGAAAAATATTAGAATGTATGCAAGAACAGGTTCAACCTTTCGATCTTTGACAACAGAGAAGTGACATGCTTAAATAGGAAATGAGAGACCTAGGGGGGTGTTACTGCTACCAACATTGAAGATCGAGTTCAGTTGATAAGAGTGATTAAAGGGATGCACTGAAGTTCACTTGAGTTGAAGTTGAGCGCAATAAGAAGTGGTAGGCGCCACCTCTTGAGAGATCCGCCTACCTCACCCAATTTCAAAACGCATCCAATAATGATATGCCACTTTTACAAAGCGTAGGTATGAAGATAAGGGGGCGCATGCTTGAGGTAGGTGAAGCTTGCCACCTCTTCAAATCATTCCAATCAACATGATTTATATGCTAATCCTCCACGCTTCACTCGCCAATCAAATTAACTCACATGCTAATCAACTTGTACGTATCCAATGACGTGAGCAAGGATACAATTTTGGGTTTTAAACCATATGGTATAACAACTTAATACACAACCAAAGTTTATTTGGGATATACATATGAGGGGGGGGGCACTCCTAAATGTTAGCGCAACACTCACTTGGTTGGCGTCACCTCTTAAATCAAAACACTCCCCACTCAAATATTTTAACCAAAGTTTGGTTCTTAACTTCACATGGACAGGGTCGCATGCTTTATGGGGACCCATGCCATGTCATCCAATCATTTTTTGGACTTCTTTTTTGACTTTTAGTGCCAATTTGATGCACCTTTAGCATTAAAATGCCAAAATGATTCTCCGTTAGCTGAATAATGCTCCACGAGATGTTTTGGCTGCCCGAATCATACGAAAAGTGACCTATGGGGTAAAGAGGATGCTCTGAGTGTGAAAAAGAGCATCCCCATGCCAAAAACGGATTCCAGACCCAACTCTTATTATATTTTGAAGTTTTTCATTTAAACCATTAAAAATGGCTTAAAAAACGAATTTTTCTTTTCTTTTCTCGTAAGCAGACGAAACTCTAGGGTGACCTAGCACATGTCCATATGACTCAATTTGAATGCCTAGCATGTTTATAAACACTGACACAGAGGCTCTAATAACCTCCAAGACGACTAGCTCAACTTTGGAGGTGTGATTGAAAAACTCAGAAATTATAAGTCGTTTGTTCAACAACCAATAATTACTGAGGGAAAAAACACTCTCGGATAGTCGGCTTGATGCCTAAGTTGAGAAAGCCGAGCCTTTTATAAAAATTGACCATGCTAGCACATTTTTTACAATTTTCCCAAGGGGGTATGAACATGTGTTACAATTTTTTTTGTATAGACTCTCTGAAAAAGCATGGCGGACTTCTGAACTTTGAAGAATGAACAAGTATATTTGTTCCACTTCGTCGGCTCACTTGAAAAATCCACCAAGTACAACTTAGGTGGTAACAGGGTTCACATTAAGGAGGCAAAGAAGCTAGGGTTTGTGTTATATACCCTAGAGGAGCTTGATTGAGGAGGAGAGGAGATGTCTTGGACACTTGTGGGAGACAAGTGTAGAAGCCAAGGAGAACTTGCTGGTGTTATTTCTAGCTTGTTGTTGATCTTTGCTGGTGGCTAAGGTTTTCATGGTTTTCCCTAGCTAGGGTTTGGAGAGCAAGATATTGTACGAGCTTTTGATAAAACTCTGGTGTGTACACACACACACACACACATATGTATATATGATGTTTCCAGCTGCCCAAAACTTGTGTAATAGCAGATTGGAATTTCAGCTTGCATTGTCTATTTGACTGAGTAATTTCCAGCACTTGTTGTTCATGCTGGTTTGGCATAAACCTAGGGCTAAAATTATATTTGATTTAACATATTACTGGAATCTAAGAGAGCATGTTTTCTGTTGTAAAATATGCTGCAATAAAGCGTTTTTCAGATCTGGTATATGCCTGGAAATGTGTGCCCTCAGGGCTGAAACCTGCTGGCATATGTTTAGTATCTTTCCTGTTGGGTTGTAGTGAACTGAAATATTGTCTTCTGTTTGTTGCTGTAAACTAATATTTCTGATCAGCCCTAAAGCCAAAAGTTCATAGGGATTAGATATGGGAGACCTCCAGTGTGAGGTTAAATTTCTGAATTTGCATTAATTTCTATAGAACAAAATTTCAACACTATGCTAGGCCTACCATGAAATTTTTGTATTGGATAATATTCAGGGTTTCTAAATATGGTTGTTATACATCTTGCCGAGGTAATATGTGTTTTGGATTATATCATTATAAACTTTTCTTAGTGAGCTAGTAGCTTATATTTGATCCAAACATTAATGCAATGCCTGACCTTTTGTTTGGATGATGATTTGTTAAACAGGTTTGTAACTTTTTTATGTTCTCAAAATTTATGTTGTTTTGGCCTCCTACAGGTGCGTTCACTGGCAGCTGAGTCTGATCGAGCATTTCAGGGAGGTCCTCTAGAGCGCACTTTTTATCAGGAAGCTTCCTTCACACCTGAAGAGGTAGTCAGAAGTTATAGTTCAACCAAAAAGAATATACTGGAAGA
This sequence comes from Pseudotsuga menziesii, assembly GCA_001517045.1. Taxonomy (NCBI): domain Eukaryota; kingdom Viridiplantae; phylum Streptophyta; class Pinopsida; order Pinales; family Pinaceae; genus Pseudotsuga; species Pseudotsuga menziesii. The sequence continues at coordinate 530,877 of LPNX010920168.1, read as the reverse complement.
GGATTGGGAGATCAGGAATCTTTTTACAAGTGTTAAAGCACCACCCCAATATCCAAATCGTCTCGATTGGTTTGCTGTTGATCTTGAAGGTGAACATTCTGCCATGGATGGGCGGATACTTGAAGAACATACTGAATATGTTGTGAAGGCCATCCACAGGGTATGCATGTTTCTGGACTGGTCAAGGATGGAAAAAACTGTATATTTGTGTTTCTGAAGTGAAATAGAGTTCTAACATTGTTGTTTTCATTGTCCATAATGAGATGACTTTCTTCATTCATTCAAAATTTTAGTTTCAATGGAGAAAGTAGAAATTCATATGAAATAGTGTAGTGTTTGATCTTGAATTCATAGTCACAATAAATTTATTAGACAAAATAAGCACTAATAGTTTTCTCATAAGTATGGCATAAGTATGAGTTCTCATAAATATGGCATCTGTGTGCAATTGTTTTGCCAAAAGAGAGATGTCTAGTTCTTCATGTGGTGGGAGTTTAAGTTTAAAAACATATTTACACAGGGATGCGTCCCCACCCTCTGGAGGGCCAGAAACAAGGATATCATCCATGTTCTAGGGTACATGGGTACGCACCAGGATGTTCCCTGAGATGCCCACTTGTTCAGAGACATCTCCCCTGTATTGGAAGACATCCTTATTAAGTTATGCACAAACAAAGTATGAAGTTGCCGAGAGATAGAGAGAGAGAATGTGTTGTTATATAATATGATAACATGAGATGCACAAAGTTCAAACCATGATATGTCTTGTGTGAGAGACAATCACCTGTACAATCAACACTAATTTAAGACATAATTAAGTCTAATTAGCACATTATGTCATGCCTTCTCTTTATTTACTAATATGATATGTGGCTATGACAGTGTCTCCTAAGTCACTTTATTATCTAATTGTAACACATGGTAAATACATCAACACGACCAATCGGAATATACTATCTCTATCAGTCACTGTCGGGAAGCCGAAAATAAAATGGAATGGAAAAATAAAAATCTAAGGTTCCTAATCCTACATGCCAATTTACACACATATAATACAAAGTGATCACACCAAGTTTTTTCATCCTTGCTGCCAAACATGGCAGGTGGAAGTCAAAGCTACTTGTGAGAAAGGATTTCCAGTTGTGGGCACGGATTCACAGCTGTGCGCATTGATTTCCTTTTTTGGCACAGATTGCCAGATGTGTGGGCACTGTTTTGGCCACTGATTCTTGCTTTGGGCAGAGATTTTATACTGCAAGCACCATATACTTGCTGTTGGAATGAATTTATTGCTTTTGGACATTGATTTCTTGCTTTGGACATTGATTTTCAGCTGATGTAAATAATT
>LPNX010920168.1:510669-529390 GCA_001517045.1 Pseudotsuga menziesii | reverse complement strand
GTATATACAAGAAGTATCTTTTACAAATATATATATATATATATATATATATATATATATATATATATATTTGTAAAAGATACTTCTTGTATATACAGAAATTATAAAAGATACTTCTTATATATACAGAAATTATTTACATCATCAGCTGAAAATAGCCAAAGGAGATTTTCGTTCATGTGGGTTTGGTTTCCGCCTGATACGCACCTCAGGGTTTGTTACAACCTATGTTGTACTTAGTGGAACTGTTCAACTGAGCCATCAAAGAATGAACAAGTCAATTGTTCACTATCAGAAGTTCAGAAGTCCATGCAGGCCAATTTTGGCCTCTGTTTTTGTATGTTCATACCCCTCAGGGAAATTGTAATAAGTTGACGTAGCATGATGACTGTTTGTAACAGGCTTGGCCTACTCTAGAGTGTTTTTTCCTTGTTAATTATATGATGTTTTTCAACGACATATAATTTTTGAGTTTTTTCATTCAAACGTCCAAAGCTGGAGTACTCGTCTTGGTAGTTAGGCCTTAGGAGGTGTTACCTCCTAATTTGACAGGGATATCCACAGGACTGCAAGAGAGGACCATCCTTAGCCTGTCTACGTTTTAAAAGGTAATGCCTTTGCTGGGTCTGAAGGAATTGTTAAACAGGAGATGGAAGTGCCTATGTCACACAGGATGAAAAGGAAGAGACCGTTCAGGCAGAAGTCAAAGGTATGTAAATTTTGAGGTCCACTAGAACATGCTGCAGGGCATCATGTGGCAGGACACCATGAGAAAGGAAGCAAACATGAGGCATGCCACTGGTGTACCATGTATGTGGTTTGAATTTGTAATAATAAGCCTGCAAGCAGCTTATCACCTGAAGCAGCCTACAAATCAGTCATGTTCTAGGATATCTGTGGCATGATTATCTGGCAGCCTGCAAACAACTGCATGCTCAAGGAGTTCTATTAACCTAAAGTGCCATGTTCTAGCCTTGAATGAATTTGGAAGTGCACAGGGTTGGTTAAAGACTCCAGCAATATACTAAGGAATACACCTGTCAGGAGTGATAAAGAGCAATCTGAGATAATTATAGGTACTGAAGATAATGGAGGACATTGATGGCAGTAACTGGAGGCTCATCCAGACATTAATTAAGCCTAGAGAGTGCCCTACGTAACCTCCAAATTCGCAAGAAAAATGTGTAGTTCGTTGGCAGTCATCAACTGGACTCACACAAAGTAGCTTACAGTCAATAGTGAAGTACTTTCTGATTTATATGGTAATTCAGTTGATGAAACAATTCTCGACTCTCAAGCAAGTAAAGAATATTGTCATTCTAGAATAAGTTGGATGTGAAAACCCCTTCATACCAAAGCAGTAGGCAGCCATCACAGAATGTAGAAAGCAATTGAGTTTAGATCATGTGCTAAGCCCAATCAAGGTGCCAGATTTTGTATGAGAGCTGAAGTTTTAAGGAGATTTGGGTATCTAATTGGCTGCAGCTCTTGCAGATTTACGATCACACAAGACAACAGGTTACAGGCTGATGGAGTGCTTTCCTAAAAAGAGAGCAAAAGCAGTCTTCATAGCTGCAGCACACGCTTGATGTCACTCCATTTTTGCTTTCCAAAGAAACAACCGATACATTTCTCCAAATTCATGAGCGAAAAGAACAAAAGGTTGAATCTGAAATGGTTTGGCTACTTCCCTATTCTTTGGTCTTATGACATACTGTAGAAGAGGTTGTTGGAGCATGCAGACAAGCTATAGAGCCTGGGAGGGCTGAAATGACATCTGTGTTAAGGGATCGAGTTATTTTGGATCTTCAAGAGCATATAAGTTCAAACAATTGGTTTAGTGGATTTGATATTTCTTTTGAGGCTCCTGAAATACTTACTTTGGAAAGGTGGATAATAAGAGCTAAAGAGGTTGGGGCAACAGTTTTTATTGCAGTGCATGGTGGCATTGGAGAAGACGGGACACTCCAATCAATGCTAGAAACTTTTGAAGTGCCATACACAGGTCCAGGTGTATCAGCTTCAAGGATTTGTATGGATAAAGTTGCTACATCCCTTGCACTTACAAATCTGTCAAATTTAGGGCTATTGACGATAAACCAGGTTGTACGAAGCAGAGAAGAATTATTGAGTTCAATGTCAGATCTTTGGCATAGCTTAACCAGGATGCCAGATGCTCCAACACTATGTATTAAGCCTGCAGGAGATGGTTGCTCAACTGGTGTTGCAAGATTATGTTGCAAGGAAGACTTGGAGAAATATGTGCAAGTGTTACAAGAAAAGATTCCACATATCCTTTCCAATACCCTGTTTAAAGGCACATGGTATGATTATGATGCCGGATCCTCCTGCAGAAAGGGTCATTTTCGAGACTTTAATTGAAACCGATAATATTGTTGTCACGCGGAACACTTAGAGCATTGGAGTGATTTATTGACGCCGATAGAAGGAGAGGTTGGCAACCGAGTTAACTCCGTGTAGATTTTGGTCCCTTCATCGCGTCGGGCATTAGCAGCCGAATACAGTGATGCCCGCACATCACTCAATCTCCGTCATTGGCAGCCGAGCCATTGATCTTGGCTTCATAGATCCTCACGGTAGCCACTCGGGACAAGCGTTGCAGTTAAGCCATGGAGGTTAGAAGCCGCCGACTGCAAGATAAGAGCCACAGAGAATCGGATCCATGTCTCAACGTTTTCTTCATTGACAGCCAAGTCCTTCACGTGAAAGACAACCCAACGTCGATTGCTTGAAATTAAACAAGGTAGCAGCCGCCGAGAGTATCAGCTCGGCTCGATTTCCCATTAAGCCACTGAAGTGTGAAGTTTGGACTGGGCTCGTATGATCCATTTTTCATACGGGAGTCAATCACGCATAGTTGGCATTTCGATTTGGCCTGAATTTCAAGATTAGCATGATCCGGAAGATTATAGAAATGGCGCATGTGTTGAAGCAGAGTAGAGGTTGAAGGACGCACCCTAGTCGTCAATGATGCTGAGAATTCTGAGTTCAAAGGATGGCAGTCATTGTCATCACTTTTAAGACGCCGTGGAAGAGGATTGTCGACAGCCACAGGTCACACAGTATTGGAGCATCTAGTATGCTGGTGGTATTTGCAAATCGGAGCCTAGGTAATGAAGTTGTAAGGAACACGGCATATCTTGGTGATTATCGGTTTGATAGAAGACCGGAGGTAGAGTTTTTGGCTGTCACCATATTGCTAATATTCGGCAGCCAAGTGGGATAAATTTCATAAGTGCGGCCTGCTGTATGGGAGGGCCACGATCTATGGGATCCACGTGGCAGTAGCGACTCAGTTCGATTGATCCGGTTACATTCTGGTTGCCTACCTTTTGAGGTTTGGTGGATACATTTCATGGTTGGTGGGATAGCCTATGGGCTCGAACACTTAGTTTACTGGGATCTCTTTTAATAAAGTGTTGTTACTTTTATTTTTGTAGGGTCTTTTTAGATTTTAGTGGAGGGAAAAGTGGATCAAAATCCACTTTACCATTATTTTTATTATTTTATTACATTTATTTTATGTTGTGAGAATGGCTTTTTGAGCCTATAAAAAGGCCAGCCTTCTAGATTGTAAAGATGGAGTTTTTGGGCTGGGAGGATTTTTCCCCAGAGCTTATAAAGACAAATATCATGTTGAGTTTTTGGGATATGTTGGGTTTGTTTGTCGTAGCTTCGGGTTTTCATTAAGTTATAGACCAAGCCAACATAGAGGGCTATAATCTAGCACATTGGGCAAGCATTTGCGGCTGCCAAGTTGTTTGTCGCCGTTAGGTTCTCAGAGGTTTGGGAGTAATGAAAAGTAGTCAGTTATACTTCCGTTCTCCCGGCCTCTGGTTATGGAATGGACCAGCTTAATCTCACTTCCGCGAAACACAAAGCTCTTATGAGTCCCCTTCTGACCCCATTTACCCTTCTTGTACTGGCACTGCCCTTCCCTCAAGGAGTGATCCTCCCTTCCCTTCCTGCCCATCAAATTCGAATCATTTTCCTTTTTGTGACCCGTGTTTCTCTAAGGTAGCCTCTTCAGATCACCTTGCCCTCAACCGCACCTGCCTTAGCGTTCCGAACTTAGGGAAACCCCCCTAGAGCTGGAGAAGAGCCAGCCTAAAGCGAGGAGAGAGAAGGTGTGGTGACATTGGCCTCTCTCTCGAGTCTTGAGAGTTGTCGCCGGGCTGGCGTGCCCGCGGTTTGGGCTTTCAGCACCCTTGTGCCAGTTTTGGGCGACAACAGGAGGTTATTAAAGTCTATGTGTCTATGTATATCACCATGATAGTCAACATTTTTGAGTCATGTGAACATGTACTAAATCCCCCCTAGTTTCTTTTTTCATTTCCGCAAATAAAATAAGTTCCCGTAAAATAGGCATTTTTTTAATGTTTTAATTGTAAAAAAAAAATGTCATAAAAGTGTGGCTAAGGGGCCAAATTTTCCATAGGGATGCTTGTTTTCTAACTCAATGCACCCACTATACCCCAAAACCTACTTTTGAGAGTATTTGAGTGATTATTTATCACCGAAATAAAAGTTCTCTCGAAAATGTCAAAAAAGACAAAATAAATGGCCAAAAGGACATAAAATAACAAAAAATCTGCATTCCTAAATCAAAGGAAGTTTGACCCAGGCATATTTGGAGAGGTGGCTCAGTTAACTGGTAATCAATCTGAGTGAGTTAACCAAGGCTCTAAATTGGTGATTGGCATCAAATCTAGAGGGAGAGTTAGCTACATCTAGAGGGGCACATTCTCTCATAGAGCTAGCACATTTTTTGAGTTGGCATCATCATAGTGTATTGGAGATAATCCCAAGATAGGGGGGCACCTCATGAGAGCTGGCACCCATCCTCTTGAGTTAACTCACCATCAAATCCCTCATTTCACTCCTAGAACTCGCCCTTAGCTCCAAGTGCTAATACGCCCCCCTTGGGCTCCCATTTGCTATTTAAGCATGGTCTTGGCTCTTCTTTTCTCATGGTTAGAGGACCGAAAGACTGCTTAGCTAAGCTGTCTTGTAATTCATATTATAATTTGGAATAAAGAAAGCTTCAGAAGCAGATCTATGGTGTAATGCTTTTCATGTGTGGAGTTGATTGTTAAGTGCTTATTATGTAATGTCATGCCAGTTGCTTTTTCTTTGTCATAGGCTTGTAGATCTTGTTGATTTTCCTAAGCATCATCGAGAGCCTTTCTCTTGGAGAATGTAGGCACCTGGTCAGTTACCAGGAATTGGAACCAGTCTAGCACTGGGGGACCTCAGCCTAGAGCTGAGTGGCGATTCTTTGAATGGAGGCACCTAGTAAGTTACCAGGAAATGGAACTAGTCTAGCACTGGGGGACTCAACCCAGAGCTGAGTGGCCATTCTTTGAATGGAGGTGTTGTTGCCTTTCACACACCTGGGGGGGACGTGGCAGAAATCTTCAAGCCACTCGGTGTGTCCTTGAGGGCAAGTCTCGAGTCAAGGCTGTCACCTTGTTCTTGAATCCTTCGTTTAGGCCAACTCCTAAAGAAGCCAAGGGGGGTAGACCCTATTAGTTGCTAAGGATTTTCTGCTTTAGTGTTTATGGTGATGAAATAAGTTACTTAGGAGTTGTGATAAATGAATTTAACACAAGATATTTGCAAGATTTATTACACCACAACAACATAAAAAATTAATACTTGATAAGCAAGAATGCATAAACATATGATAATATCAAAAATAGACTAGTGCCAATAATGGAGTCCACAAATGAAATTGTTGCTGAAATGCGAAAAGGATGTTGCAAGTCCTCTTGGTCAAATTTTAAGTTAATGTGAGACGAATTGATTACTTAGGGGTGAAGGGGACTCCCAATATACCCACGGGGTACGGGGGGAGTATGTCCAAAACCCTTAACCGATGCGGCTACCTGCAAGGAATATGTAGGCTGGTTGGAGTCTCGGAGATGATGTTCAACACTACACTGCAAGGGTGTAGTCTAACCTGTGCCTCGAGGTCACTGCCCAGTTGTTCCTGCTTCCTTTGAGTAATTTGCCACCGCAACGGCTTAAATCAAGGCGTTGGATTTTCGCTTGGGGAGGTTTATTAAAAGATGTGAGAACTAGTTATTCTAGTCGCCCACGTTGCTTTTGATGCAACCGACTGATCGGACGAAACGCAGCCAGTGCAGAGCATACACAACGGAGTCTTGGTAATTTTTCAAGGATTTTAAACTTGTGTTCTTGTTAAAAACAAAAAACCTCTAGGAGTCTCTTTTGGTCCAAATGGACCTCAATCGGGAAAGCGAGGAGGGGTTGATTTTAGATAACATAAAAAAAATGCCAGAAAAACTCACGGATTATCTAATTAGTCCTACCACGCATCTCTTTCCCCTTTTAGGTCAATCGGGAAGTCGTGGGGTAAGTAGTATGATTACTTTGACTTTGTGAATATTGAAAGCTTGTAATGCAAACTCAAAGTATATAATGCTGCAATACACGACTAAACTAAAAAAATGAAAAAAGTGCAAAAAACCACAAAACGCAGGATCCCCCCATGGGGAAATGGGAGTGGGCTCGAAAGAGCCTGCTCTGAAACCTTTTTATTAACTCGATTACAATGCTTTAGAGGAAATGCACTTTGGTCCTTGTTATCTGGGATCCAAAGGCTTACAAAATAAAAAGAAAATAAGCTTGGCTGAGGGGGGAACTTTTTGGAAGCTCCGAATGTCCCAAAAATGTGTTTTCGGGCAGAGTTTCCTTCTCTTTTAAACTGGACCTGCTAAAAACCAGCAAGCTAATGTCAGTAAAAAGTGCCCAAATACACTTTAGAAGTGTATTTGGACAACACAAAAAATACCCACAAAAATCTAAGTTAAAAGGTAAGAAAAAAGAGCAAAAAGGAACCAAGGAAAGCTCTAAAGTGTATTTGGACAACACAAAAAATACCCACAAAAATCTAAGTTAAAAGGTAAGAAAAAAGAGCAAAAAGGAACCAAGGAAAGCTCTAAAGTGTATTTGGACAACACAAAAAATACCCACAAAAATCTAAGTTAAAAGGTAAGAAAAAAGAGCAAAAAGGAACCAAGGAAAGCTCTAAAGTGTATTTGGACAACACAAAAAATACCCACAAAAATCTAAGTTAAAAGGTAAGAAAAAAGAGCAAAAAGGAACCAAGGAAAGCAAGCTTTCCTTGGGATCTTGGCTTGCCTTTTGGGCAGCCAATATGATATGCACTTAAATGCAAGATTCAACATTAAAAGTTTAGGCAAACTACTTTCAAATGACAAGTTAAGAATATGCTTCAAATTTACATGCAAAGGAAAGTAGATTTAACTAGATCTATTTAACGAAAGATGAATCTTTTGTACGAAACTTTCAGATCTAGACTATGAGCTTTAAGAAGATAGATCTATGTTAAATTTCACTCTAAGATGATAGATCTAAAAAATTAGAGCTATGAACCAAGTAAGCAAGTAGATTTTAAATTTTAAAAGGAGAAAGAGAAAAGGGTAAGCTTATAGCTGTGAAGATCAACCGAAGAGCTTCTGGTGGAAGCAGTTCGACTATGTAGAATGAAAAGGTGAAGATGACGAGGAACAAAGTTGTTCAAAACCTTCTACACGGAAATCTGTAACTAGCACAAATAAAACTTGCAGACAGATTTGTGAGATCCAATAATATACATATAAAAGACTAGAGTAGCATGATAATAAACTTATTGAAAATGCCAGATCTTGATCTTTACATACATATGAACAATAGAATCTGTTATCACTAATTCTTGTAGGGAATTTTCCAGTTTTTATTGTCATGATGGCCTAAAGCTGCAGGTAAATTACTCTTCAATGAGCATTATATTTTATGACAAAGCTCATAGAGGTGGGAGGAGTGTCTTCTCCAATCTCCCTTCAAAGAAAACTCACAAGTTGTATCTGGAATTTGCAAGCACTGCATAACATCCTCAGCATGAATGCTAAGTGTTTTTGGCATAACTCTTGAAGATAGTACATCCACAGAAAAGGTAGAAGAAATTTTCAGAGTTCTAAAAGAGCAGTCCTTATGCTTACTAGGATTGCAGTTATCCCTGTTGTGAAGAGTATTTTTTTTTGGATGGTGAAGGACTACAAGTTGCACGGATTATAAATGGATTTCTCAGGTTCCTTGATGAAGCCCTTGAAAATGTGAAGATTACCCAAGTTGCTTGTGGAGAGTATCACACCGCAGCCATAGCAGACAATGGTGATGTCTATACATGGGGAGTAGGCCACATGGGCCAGCTAGGTCATCGCTCTCTTCAATACGACAGCAAAGAATCGTTGCCTCGGCGAGTTGTAGGGTATACAAGTCAAGGATATTGCATGTGGTGGTATTCATACATGTGCTGTCACTATTAAAAGATCTTTGTATACATGGGGCTATAACAGTTATGGTTAGGCAGCTACTGAGAAAGCCACATATATGTGGTATCCATCACTTGTTGACTCATGCGTTGAAGAAGTACGCGGGATGGTTGCTAGGGGATGTCACTCAGCCGTATTGACACATGCATTTTCACTTAAGGAGTTGTGTGAGTTTAAACTTCTGGACAGTGTTACCTTGTCAAATGCCCGAAGATTGAAGAGATTGCCTTGGTTCAAATCTATCAGTGATTATGGTCGTATTCTCTGTGATATGACCAATGATATTTTGCACATGATTTCAGTGATAATAGATGTTTTCTTGTGGATAAAATTACCCAAAAAATGGTTGCTATGGGTGTGGAAGAACAAGATTTATTCCAGTTGATAGAAGTTGAAAATATAACATTGATTCAGCAAAAGGATGGTTGTAATTTTACCAGAAACGCATCCATAATGCCTAGGCCAGAGAGGTGTCAGCCGAGACACGAATCAAGAAATGAATCCCTAGATGATGATGCTGTTGAAACAAGTCAAAATCGTAAAAGCAGAGAAGAAAAGCGATGAAATTCTGCAACTTGCGGTACTCGAGGGTGATTTGGCAATTCTCAATGAAATTGATTCCGGGTTAGATTTGATGCTTTACAAGATGGTGCAAAGATTGTCAATGAATTGTTGACTCCTAAAAATGTAGTATTGATGATCACTCGCTGCCAGCGTCTTCTGGGATTTTATAAAATCTGCATAAGAGCACATAATAAAAAATGGCCGTATCGTGAAGAATGGAAATGCTTCATTGCAAAGCAGCTTCAAGAAGGTGTCTTTTTTACTGCACTGAGGAGAAAGCCGTGAAGCCACAATCAGTGGATTGGGAGCTATGTGATTGTTCTTCTTTTAAATTTTTTTTTAGCATGTGCTAACAGAGCATAACTCCACTTGAAAACGCCGATTGAGGCCGCGATTTGAGGAATCCACCTCCAACGAACCCATTCTGAAGTTATGATCCCTCCAAAACACTAAAGCACGGGTTGATTTTATCATCGCTGCTACGTGGAGTTCCATTCTGCTGTCAGCCAAGTTATTTGGCGTGAAGGCTCAGCGGTATAGCCACGAGTTTTGGTAGCCAATTCACTGATAGCGGAGTCGTGGATTTATTCATGGGGACAAATAGTGTGGTGGTTGGGATCTGATTGCATATCTATCGCAGGCAGCCGTTCGAGGTAAAGCTTCATGGAGTTTGAAGCACACTGATTGGTGGCATTCTCATTACGTGGATGCCAACGCCGCCCTCTGCAGAACCACACATCATCTCAACAAAGCAGCCCGTGAGTAATTTTGCGGGGTGGCGTGATTCGCTGATCAACTCGCGGATTGCAAAAATTATGTTTACGCTGGCAGCTTGGCGATTTTATCATTTGGAAACGTAGAGTGGGCCGAGAATCAATTTGATGGATATTACTATGGAATATCAAATAGAACACTTGTGCATCAACGTTTTTTCTTCACGTGGAGTTTTGGCTTGAAGTGTTTGGCAGCCGATTCAGGATGAGCCGCCAGTAGGGCCGTCAGAGATTCATCTATGCAAATGTAATAGCCACCTGTTGACCCCGAACTGTTTGTATGGGGAGATGTGGGGAGATAAGCATCACGATTTCGTGGAGCTCTAGACCACGGGTCAGTGATATCATTATCCATGATCTAATTACTGGCAGCGTTGTTGACAGCCGATGGCACTAAACTGAACATTTTTGCGTGAATTGGATCCGCATTTTCATTGACATCCAACAAATACAGGGAGATCTCCACCTGGTTTGGAACCCAACTGGAGTTAGAATCTTATCAGAGATCGTCGAATGGAGTGGGGACCGTTTCATATCTATCTGTTTGGAAGCTATATGGCGGGCATATTTTCATACGATGGTATATATATATATATATATATATATATATTGTCCACCATTCGGATAACTAAACTGTCAGTCGGTTGCCAGTTCATTGGCACGGGTAGAGGAGCTGCCCTATCCACATTCCAACCTTTTGATGGGGAAGTTCCCATTAATAAATGAGTGGCAGCCGATCTCTATGTCTACGCAGCCTCCTTTGGGTACGTGGCTGTTGGAGCATTCTTTGCTTGGCTGCATAGACATTGGAACGACTAGTTATGGAGGAGTTTTCTATTAATAAAGTGATAGTCACACTTTAGTCTAGGTGGTAGTTATTTCAATAAAATAAAGTTTGATAGAATAAAGTAGATTTAGTCAATTTTAGATTGGAGAAAAAGTTGGATCTTGTTCCACTATTTCTCTCTTCTTTATTATTTTATTTTATCTTTATTTTTGAAAGAGAATAGGAGGTTTTTGGCCTATAAAGACGCCAGTCTCCTTCATTGTAAAGCATGGAAAATTTGGGGCTGGGAGGATTTTCCCCCAGAGCTAATAAAGAAAAAAAAATATCATGTTGAGTCTTTTGGGATATGTTGGGTTTCTCTATCGTGGTTTGGGGTTTTCATAAGTTATAGGCCAAGCTAGCATAGAGGGCTATAATCTAGCACATTGGATAAGCATTTGCTGCTGCCAAGTTGTTTGTCACTGTTAGGTTCTTGGAGGTTTGGGAGTAATGGAAAGTAGTCGATTATACTTCCATTCTCCTTGCCTCTGATTATGGAACATACCGGCTTAGTCTCACTTCTGCGAAACACAAAGCCCTTTTCAGTCCCCTTCTGACCCCATTTACCCTTCTAGTACTGGAACTGGCCTTCCCTCGACGACTGATCCTCCCTCGACGACTGATCCTCCCTTCCCTTCCTGCCCATCAATCTGAATCATTTTCCTTTTTGCTACCCGAGTTTCTTTAAGGCAACCTCTTCAGATCACCCTGCCTTCAGCTGCACCTGCCTTAGAGATCCGAACTTAGGGAAACCCCCCTAGAGCTGGAGAAGAGCCAGCCTGAAGCGAGAAGAGAGAAGGTGTGGTGACATTGGCCTCTCTCTTGAGAGTTGGCGCTGGGCTGGCATGCTCGCGGTTTGGGATTTCAGCACCCGCGTGCCATTTTCGAGCGACAACATTTTGGCTCCGTTGTCGGGGACAAAGTCCAGTTCCCAAAATTTGAAGACTATGCCTCATTGACATTTGTGGGAGATTACATTGCAAATTCTTTTTCTCACATGGCGACTCCACGAAGGGATAGAGCCCTTGTCCTTTTGCAGATTTGAAGACCATATTGGGTGTATAGGTGAGCACACTCATCAGAAGGCTTTCAAGCTCACCTTGGCGACTCCACAGTTTGGTATGAGGTATGATTAAACACATTTTTCAAACTAAGTACCTCATTGTTTGATTTATGGGAGAACCAGATGATATTTGGCACGAGGCTTACAACCCACTAGATTTCTGAAAAATCTGTGGATTTCCTAATTAGTGCTACGACCATGGGAAGGTGCATGACATTCTTCTTGAATTTTATGGAAATGTTGGTGTTTTAACCATCTATCATATTGCCTCTCTCTGCAAACTGATGGCTGATTTTAATATTCATCATGAGGATGATATTATGGTTGTTTTTGCTATAACTTTGGAAAGGGATGCAATGATCTGGTTCTATGGCCTTTTGGATGAATCCATAGATTCAGTGGCGAATTTTTTTGAGAGGTTTCTCCTCCGTTGGCACGATGGGATAGTAGATGAGATTGAGCAGCTTGCTAAAGAATATGATGCCCTCATCCCTAGGATCCATCTTGAGCTTAAATAACAGACCATTGAAGATCCAATCGGGGAAGCATTACAAGAAACCTTGGTTGAAGACATTGCTGAAGAGATCCCGGATATGGCTATAATAGAAGACATTGAAGATGTGAAGGTGCCCCAAGTTTATGAACAAATCCCTGATGAAAAGCTGGAGCTGCCTCAAGTTCATCACATTGAAGGTAATGCTATTTTTTCTGCAGATCAGCTTGAACAATTTGACAATGAAGGGTTGTACATGAGCCCTATGAACCAGTGGATAGAGGTTTCTTATGCACGGTTTGATTTTGCCTGGTATAATCTCTTGTTGCCTAACAGTCTGATGTTTCAATTCAGCTTTATGCATGAGCAGACTGCAAGGCATAGTTATCTTATGATGAATGTATTTTTGTTTCTTTCACTGACCAAGCTCAGAAAAAGGAAACTTGGCATAGATAAGATAATGGAATGGCTTCATTGGCTGTATGCCTACACTTAACAGTCTCTAGATTCATGTTAAGTTAGGTAGGTAGGATGAATAAAGCTCCTGCGTGAGCATTTACATTTGATAGTTTTGTCATTATGCTTTATTTCAAAGTTTGTAATAAGCAGGTGGTTGGATGTGAATTAAGCCATCCCCACTGCATGGTTAGTTGGTTTGCAATGCCCAGAGAATGTTGAGGTTCTCGTGCGCTCTCTTCAAGAGCACACGTCCCCATATGGAGCCAGATGTTATCACTAATTCTTGCAGGGAATTTTCCAGTTTTTATTGTGATGATGGCCTAAAGCTGCAGGTAGATTACTCTTCAGTGAGCATTATATTTTCTGACAAAGCTCATAGAGGTGGGAGGAGTGTCTTCTCCAATCTCCCTTCATAGAAAACTCACAAGTTGTATCTGGAATTTTCAAGCACTGCATAACATCCTCAGCATGAATGCTAAGTGTTTTTGGCATGACTCTTGAAGACAGTACATCCACATAAAAGGTAGAAGAAATTTTCAGAGTTCTAAAAGAGCAGTCCTTATGCTTACTAGGATTGCAATTATCCCCTATTATGAAGAGTATTTTTTTTGGATGGTGAAGGACTACAAGTTGCACGGATTATAAATGGATTTCTCAAGTTCCTTGATGAAGCCCCTGAAAATGTGAAGATTACCCAAGTTGCTTGTGGAGAGTATCACATTGCAGCCATAGCAGACAATGGTGATGTCTATACATGGGGAGTAGGCCACATGGGCCAGCTAGGGCATCGCTCTCTTCAATACGACAGCAAAGAATCGTTGCCTCGGCGAGTTGTAGGGTATACAAGTCAAGGATATTGCATGTGGTGGTATTCATACATGTGCTGTCACTATTAAAAGATCTTTGTATACATGGGGCTATAACAGTTATGGTCAGGCAACTACTGAGAAAACCACATATACGTGGTATCCATCACTTGTTGACTCATGCGTTGAAGAAGTACGCGGGATGGTTGCTGGGGGATGTCACTCAGCCGTACTGACACATGCATTTTCACTTAAGGAGTTGTGTGAGTTTAAACTTGTGGATAGTGTTACCTTGTCAAATGCCCGAAGATTGAAGAGATTGCCTTGGTTCAAATCTATCAGTGATTATGGTCGTATTCTCTGTGATATGACCAATGATATTTTGCACATGATTTCAGTGATAATAGATGTTTTCTTGTGGATAAAATTACCCAAAAAATGGCTGCTATGGGTGTGGAAGAACAAGATTTATTCCAGTTGATAAAAGTTGAAAATATAACATTGATTCAGCAAAAGGATGGTTGTAATTTTACCAGAAACGCATCCATAATGCCTAGGCTAGAGAGGTGTCAGCCGAGACACGAATCAAGAAATGAATCCCTAGATGATGATGCTGTTGAAACAAGTCAAAATCGTAAAAGCAGAGAGGAAAAGCAATCAAATTCTGCAACTTGCGGTACTCAAGGGTGATTTGGCAATTCTCAATGAAATTGATTCCGGGTTAGATGTGATGCTTTACAAGATGGTGCAAAGACTGTCAATGAATTGTTGACTCCTAAAAATGTAGTATTGATGATCACTCGCTGCCAGCGTCTTTTGGATTTTATAAAATCTGCATAAGAGCACATAATAAAAAATGGCTGTATCGTGAAGAATGGAAATGCTTCATTGCAAAGCAGCTTGAAGAAGGTGTCTTTTTTACTGCACTGAGGAGAAAGCCGTGAAGCCACAATCAGTGGATTGGGAGCTGTGTGATTGTTCTTCTTTTAATTTTTTTTTTAGCGTGTGCTAACAGAGCACAACTCCACCTGAAAATGCCGATTCAGGCTGCGATTTGAGGAATCCACCTCCAACAAACCCATTCTAAAGTTACGATCCCTCCAAAACACTAAAGCACAGGTTGATTTTATCATCGCTGCTACGTGGAGTTCCATTTTTCTGTCAGCCAAGTTATTTGGCGTGAAGGCTCAGCGGTATAGCCACGAGTTTTGGCAACTAATTCACTGATAGTGGAGTCGTGGATTTATTCATGGGGACAGATAGTGTGGTGGTTGGGATCTGATTACATATCTATCGCAGGCAGTCGTCCGAGGTAAAGCTTCATGGAGTTTGAAGCGCATTGATTGGTGGCATTCTCATTACGTGGATGCCAACGCCGCCCTCTGCAGAACCACACATCATCTCAACAAAGCAGCCCGTGAGTAATTTTGCGGGGTGGCGTGATTCACTAATCAACTTGCGGATTGCAAAAATTATGTTTACGCTGGCAGCTTCGCGATTTTTTCATTTGGAAACGGAGAGTGGGTCGAGAATCAATTTGATGGATATTACTATGGAATATCAAATAGAACACTTGTGCATCAATGTTTTTTCTTCACGTGGAGTTTTGGCTTGAAGTGTTTGGTAGCCGATTCAGGATGAGCTGTCAGTAGGGCCGTCTGAGATTCATCTATGCAAATGTAATAGCCACATGTTGACTTTGGACTATTTGTATAGGCAGCTGTGGGGAGATAAGCATCACGATTTAGTGGAGCTCTAGACCACGGGTCAGTGATATCATTATCCATGATCTAATTACTGGCAGAGTTGTTGACAGCCCATGGCACTAAATTGAGCATTTTTGCGTGAATTGGATCCGCATTTTCATTGACATCCAACAAATACAGGGAGGTCTCCACCTGGCTTGGAACCCAACTGGAGTTAGAATCTTATCAGAGATCGCTGAATGGAGTGGGGACCGTTTCATATCTATCTGTTTGGAAGCTATACCGTGGGCATATTTTCATATGGTGGTATATATATATATATTTTTTTGTCCACCATTCGAATAGCTAAACTGTCAATCGGTTTCTAGTTCATTGGCACGGGTAGAGGAGCTGCCCTATCCACATTCCAACCTTTTGATGGGGAAGTTCCCATTAATAAGTGAGTGGCAGCCGATCTCTATGTCTACGCAGCCTCCTTTGGGTACGTGGCTGTTGGAGCATTCTTTGCTTGGCTGCATAGAGTTTGGAACCACTAGTTATGGAGGAGTTTTCTATTAATAAAGTGATAGTCACACTTTAGTCTAGGTGGTAGTTATTTCAATAAAATAAAGTTTGATAGAATAAAGTAGATTTAGTCAATTTTAGATTGGAGAAAAAGGTGGATCTTGTTCCACTATTCGTCTCTTCTTTATTATTTTATTTTATCTTTATTTTTGAAAGAGAATAAGAGGTTTTTGGCCTATAAAGAGGCCAGCCTCCTTCATTGTAAAGCATGGAAAATTTGGGGTTGGGAGGATTTTTCCCCAGAGCTAATAAAGAAAAAAAAAATCATGTTGAGTCTTTTGGGATATGTTGGGTTTCTCTGTTGTGGTTTGGGGTTTTCATAAGTTATAGGCCAAGCCAGCATAGAGGGCTATAATCTAGCACATTGGGCAAGCATTTGCGGCTGCCAAGTTGTTTGTCGCCGTTAGGTTCTTGGAGGTTTGGGAGTAATGGAAAGTAGTTGGTTATACTTCCATTCTCCTTGCCTTTGATTATGGAACGGACCAGCTTAGTCTCACTTCTGCGAAACACAAAGCCCTTCTGAGTCCCCTTCTGACCCCATTTACCCTTCTTGTACTGGCAGTGGCCTTCCCTCGAGGACTGATCCTCCCTTCCCTTCCTGCCCATCAATCTGAATCATTTTCCTTTTTGCTACCCGAGTTTCTTTAAGGCAGCCTCTTCAGATCACCCTGCCTTCAGCTGCACCTGCCTGTTAGTTTTTAATAGCTCGGTGGCACTCCTGCATCAGGTGCCTAGGTGCAGGGGTCATTAACTATGGAGTCTCATTTATATTTTAAAGTGACTTTAATAATGTGTTTTTTATTAAAGTACTTTTGTTTTAAAGTGACTTTATGATTTAATAGTGAGTTGCACTTTAATATGTTTTTAAAGTGACTTTAAGTCATAAAGTGTACTTTTATTTAATTTAGGGTAATATGACTTTTTCAATGGAAAAATTTATTGTAAAGTTCACTTAGGAGATTTAAGTGAGTGAGAGATTAGATCCCAGCCATAGATCTCTTGGCCAAGATCTAATCTCGTCCGTTGAAGGTGAAAAGTCATGAGAATAACCCTAATAGGGTAAATAAAAGTGCTGAGACTTCATTTGGCACATAATCCAAAAGAGAGTTTTGGTGAGAAAAGGAGGAGGCTCGATTTTCAAGAGGTGAGAGCTATTTCCTTGTGGGCACAAATTTCAAGAGAGGTATTTTGGAGCAGTGGAGCTGAGATAGAAGAGAAGAAGGGCACTTTTCCAGATGAGAAGAGGGGCACGCACTTCCAGAATGAATGCTGAGTCAAATGCAGTTTGTACAGCACTGAAAGGGGCGCACTTTTGAAGGTAGAAAGTGAGCACGCTTCCCAAGAAAAATCAGACATTAATGCTGGTCGTACAGCTGCTGTTGAAGGTGGCCGTACTACTGTAGAATGCTGGCCGTACTGTCTTTTGCAGGCACAGATACCAAGGAAGAGTTTTGGTGCTGAAACTGGAGTAGTTAGCTGCTGAGAGAGGCCGTACAGTGTACCTGTACAGTACAGCAGTAGTGCTGAAGCAGTGGGTGCACAGAAATCGTGGTACATTGCTGAGATAAAGACAGAGAGAGGGCCGTACAGTGTAGTGGGCACTGGTTGCAAAGTTTGGTACTGTTTTCGAGCTGTTGGGCTGTGGTACTTGTGAGATAAGTACTGTGAAATTAATGCTGAATATTTAGTGCTGTACATTTTCATGTGAAACTTTCTTCTGAAGCTCCACAATAAAATTACTCTCTTGCTGGTTTTCCCCAAAGTGTGGGGTTTTTCCAGGGTCTATTTGACCAAAATACTGTGTTTTAAATGTGTGTTACAGTCTGCTGATATTTTAATTTTTCCGCTGCTAAATGTGTTTTATAAACAGTATATCAGCCTACAGGATAGTTCAATTGAATGGTTAATTAATGTGCTTGATTGTGGTTTACTGTTGAGGCCTGATATCGAAGGTTTATGAAGTGTTTGACGAAATCTGTAAGTGAACAGAGGTCTGATTTTTTTAACACTGCCTTAGAGATCCGAACTTAGGGAAACCCCCCTAGAGCTGGAGAAGAGCCAGCCTGAAGCAAGGAGAGAGAAGGTGTGGTGGCATTGGCTTCTCTCTCGAGAGCTGTCGCCGGGGCGGCATGCCCGCGGTTTGGGCGTTTAGGACCCGCGTGCCAGTTTCGGGCGACA
The DNA here is from genome assembly GCA_001517045.1 of Pseudotsuga menziesii. Taxonomy (NCBI): domain Eukaryota; kingdom Viridiplantae; phylum Streptophyta; class Pinopsida; order Pinales; family Pinaceae; genus Pseudotsuga; species Pseudotsuga menziesii. The sequence goes on along the minus strand of LPNX010920168.1, from coordinate 511,577 downwards.
ACCGAATCTATAAATAAACTTATTTAAAGACACTTTCCTTTCAATTGGGAGCAATCCTGACAAGGTTAGATTCACAAATCAAGCAAGAAAAAAAATGCACCAAATACAGGTTACCTCAAGCATGAGCTACAATATTCATCCAACTGAATGCCTTACACCATCTAGCCTCCATAGCTTTTCTTTATTCACAATGAAAAAATATAACAGTGTTATAATGGCAACAACTCTTCATCCAACTCTAACTAGCTTGGAAGAGAGAAAGGCTGCTAGCCAGAGCCAAGCCCCTGAGGGGCTACCAACATTGAAGATACACCCGGAATTATCTGACTCTGAACTAAAGAGGAACTGAGATGAAGTAAACAAGAACTGAAGAGGTGAATGACACTTCCCACACTTAGCTCTCAATCAGCTGCCAACCAACTCCATCTAGTGCCAAATCACCAAATCAATGCCAAATCAAGATCAATTCGGTGTCCATCTCTCCACACGCGTGCGTGTACGATTCATTTACTATGGTTGACGTGAGGGAGTGGGTGATGTCACCCAAGCATGCGCTAGCATAGGAAATAAACCAAAGTTTTTTTATTTAAAAATAAGCTCCAAAGTGGGGGGGTCCACCCCCCTCTCCCCATTCGCTAGCCTCCAAAGCTCACGTCATCCTTCTTTCACGTGAGCTCTACTCAGTTCAAACCAAACTTTATACCCATGTTTTATTACAATCTTAAGTTTGAAAGGTTCCTAAGTTTCATGGGACCTATGCCATGTCACCTTTTTAAAATATTTTTTTAAATTTTTACTTTTTCAAACTTTGAATTAGGTGCCAAATTGATGTAATTTAGCATTAAAATGCTCTTCTGATGCATCTTTAGCTCAATAATGCTTCACGGGGTGTTCCGGCTGTTGAAAAA
>LPNX010920168.1:466347-497129 GCA_001517045.1 Pseudotsuga menziesii | reverse complement strand
GCAAAACCCTAACCTTTGACCTAATTAGGTCACTTTATCTTCTAATTTGTCGTTGACTTGCATGCATGTCACTTTATCTTCTAATTTGTCGTTGACTTGCATGCATGTTACTTAACGGCCTTAAAGCTGTCACATAAATCTTGGGTAGATAGGTTATCTTCACGGGTAGCCTGTCTCCATTCATGAGCAGCTTCAGTATCACTGCGGGTAGACCTAAATCACTCACGGGCAGTTACAGTACAGGTTCGGGCACACCGCAAGAAGTTCGGGCAACTTCTTAATTCACGGGAAACCTTTTACTGTTCCGGGCAGCAGCAGTTTGGGTTTAGTTTGGATCAAGGCAGCAGAGATTAAGGTCCAAGCAGAGTAATACCGTCTTGGGCAACATTATAGGAAGCTCTGGCAGCAACAGTTTGGGTCCAATTTGGATCCGGGTAGCAGCAGAAACTTACGGGCAACTCGGGCATCAACAATGAAGAAATTTAGGCAGTCCACTGAAGTTTTTCGGGCAACCCTAATTTGATTTGGGCAGTAGCAGACAAATCTGGGCAGTTTGGGCAGTAAGAAGACAATTGCTAGGAAGCACTCTAGGTCTACAATTTCTGAGTATTAGAAGAAGTTTTTTCTTAGGAAGTTTGTTCTCATCTTCCACTTGGCAAAACTTGCAAGGGTTTGATAAATTGTTTTAAGAACATTTATCTCAGAATTCTGAGATTCTTTATTGCTGCAACAAACTCAGTGATCTCATTTAAGGGATGAATTACTAATGCTTTTGTGGTTTTTGTCCTTTAAAGGTTTCCCCGTGAAAACATCTGATATTCATGTGTGTTGATGTTTGTTTATCTACTGCACTTGTCTTATTGTTATCTATTTTACAGTCTGCAAAAATTAAAGAATATATGCAAATGCTAAAATTCAACATTGGATCAGAGCTTTGCATGTGAAGATTCCCGTAGGAGAGCAGATTGCTGCAATCTTCTTAGACCTTGGGACATTTTGCAGACTTAGATAACTGACTTGTGAAGCAGAGATGGCCAACAACACTTTCAGACCGGAAGAGAGGCTTGAGGGTTAAGCCAATTACAACTCTTGGAAAGCTAGGCTTATGGTCACCCTAGAAGAAAATGATCTGGATGACCTGGTTCTCAATGACATGGAAGAACCTACAACCAATGCTGCTAGAGTTTCCTTCAAGAAGAAGCAAGCAAAGGCAAGGAGGATCATCTATGACTCATGTAAGGAAACCTTGATGCCCACCATCACACCATTGAAGATTGCCAAAGAATGCTTTGACACCTTGATGAATTTGTATGAGAAGAAGGCACCTAGCCAGAAGAGAGTATTGAAGAAAAGGTTTTGTACATTGAAGATGAACAAGGATGAAGGAGTTGCACCCTTCTTCACAAAGATTGCATAGGCAAGAGATCAACTTACTGCTATTGGTATAACTGTGGATGATGATGATCTTGTACAAACTGTATTCGATGGTCTTCCCAATTCTTGGGAAACCTTTTTGGGAGTTGTAAGTGGATGTGAAAATCAACCAAATTTTGATAGACTTTGGCATGACTGTTTGGAAGAAGAAGGAAGAGTTCAAAACAAGGCAACTGGCACTAAGGAAGGAAATCTTGCTCTTACAACTAAGACAAGAAAGTTCAAGAAGCCCTTCACTCAGAAAAAGAAGGGAAAGAAACCACAAGGTAAACACTCTGATGCTTCAAGTTTTGAATGCTTTAATTGTCATAAGATTGGGCATTTTGCCAAGGATTGCAGGCAGCCTAAGAGGAAGTTCAAAAGGATGTTCCAAGCTTCTGCTGCAGAAGAAGAAGATCCCAAGAAGAAGAAGAATACTAAGGCCACCAAAGAAGATGAACCTAGAAGGGACTATGACTTGATCTCTGCTCTTTCTGGATCCATCACTGAACTTTGGATCCATCACTGAACGGTGTATGCTCTTGCCCATTGCAGGTTCGACTTGAGCTTTGGGATAATCAAAAGCAGGAATGCACACTAATTGATTTTTCACATCTAAATAAAATTTACAACCCTTAAAACATTACGAAAATCCGACATAACGAACCTGAGGAATAGTGGGAAAAGTCTTCAAGGAAAGCGGGAACAACTAGAAAGCGATCGTGGGGTCCCGTTAGGCTACATCCTTGTTGGTGTAGTGTTAAACATCCCTCCATGACTTTGTCTAGCCGACATTTTCCTGTGCAGAGCCACTCTTCTCAGAATCCAGACATATTCCCAAGTACCTCTCGGTATATCGGGAATCCCCTCCCCTAAATTTACTCATAGCATAAAATCTAAAATTAACCAAGATACATTGCACAACATTATTTCCTTTTCAGCAGCATTATTTTCGACTCCATTTTCGGCACTAGTTATATTATCATTGTTTATCATTTGCTTCAAGTCATTATTGTTGTGAATGCTATTATCATGCTGGTGAATTATATGTTTAATATTGCAGTACTTGGTGATTTTATCAAAACTCGTAAGAAACACTCTGGTCATTCAATCATTAACAAACAAGAGACTTAACAACTCTTTACTACCCCCCTTGGCAACATTAGGAGTGACCTAAACGGAGGAGTCAGGAGCAGGTGACAGTACCTGACTCGAGACTTGCCCCCAAGGACACACCGAGCAACTTGAAGATTTCTGTTGCATTCCCCCGTAGGTGTGTGTAAGGCGTCAACAATTCATAGATTACAGAGGTTTGAACAAGATAACAATCAAGAATAAATTTCCTATCCCATTCATTGATGAGATGATGGATGAACTTCGTGGAGCTAAGTACTTCTCAAAATTAGATTTGAGATCAGGGTTTTACCAAATCAGGGTTAGATTAGAAGACATAGCAAAAACTGCTTTCCGTACTCACGAGGGCCATTATGAGTTTAAAGTAATGCCCTTCGGCTTAACTAACGCTCCAATCACTTTTCAAGTTGCAATGAATGAATCGTTCCAACCATATTTGCGAAGGTTCGTTTTAGTATTTTTTGGTGATATCCTCATATATAGCAAAACTTGGAGCGAGCATATTCGACACGTAGGTCAAGTGCTCGCCATCTTGGAAGAACATCTTTTTTACAAAAATGTCAAAATGCACTTTTGGAAAAGAAGTGGACTATCTTGGCCATATAATATCAAAGAAGGGAGTCAAAGTTGATCCAAGTGTTACCAACTATTTTGTACCATAGTTGAACCTCTTGTTGAGCCACCAGTTGATGAACATGGTCAATGTTCATATCCAGTGCAACAGATGTTCAGAATGTTTTGCCTAGCCAGTTTTGGCTAGTCATTTTTATTTTTATGTTGAAATGACCATGCCCCATGGGGTTTTTGTAATAAAGTGTGCTAGTAGGGGTTTTGAGTGGCTCGGTCCGCTAAGACATAGATTTCAACTAAGGTATTCCAGGGAGTTTTTTCCCTTGTCGATTATGCTTTGCCTATCGCTGAGTATAATCGATGAGTTTTTCTCCCGCTTCCTCCAAAGCTGGAATGCCCGATTTTGAAATTTGGGCCTTGGGGGGTTATTAGAGTCCAACTAGTAAATATGAACCTACTAGACACTATTGGTATGTTCTATGGTCATTTCCTAAGCTCTGGGATGCTTTAAAAATTTGTCAATTTTTTTTTACCGGCGGCGTTGAGTTTTTTAATTTTTAATTTTTTGACTATAGAGAATTAATTAAAATTTTCAATTAATTAAACCATTTTGACCATGGTTTAATTGAAAATTTCAATTTGTAATAATTAAGTGGCTTGGGGTGGGTTTTTGGCAAATAAACACTTATTTTCTAAGCCAAAACACTCATTTAACCCCTAGACACACTTATCCTAAGTTTCATACTCTTATTTGGCCTTGAAATTAATATTTTCTCAAAAAACCCAAAAAATGAGAAATATTAATTAAAATAATAAAATAATAAATTGGAGAAAATCAAAATATCTAAAAAAAAAGGCCAAATTGAATAAAATAAAGAGCTAGTTAGCTTGGCACAGGGCATTTATGATGATTCCAATCAGCATCAGTCAGTTTCAGATCAAGTATCAGAGTGCAACAGTTAAACACTCAATTAGAAATTCACCCTCCTTTAGTTGGCAGTTCAATTTGTTGAGTGTTGTTCATCTATTGGTTGGGTGATAAGACCGAGAGGGATTGAGCCACCTCACCCCCCCTTATTACTCCAACACTCAGTTACAACTCAGTTCAACTCCGAATCAGTGTGCCAAGCCCATTCAATCACCTTAGTGTGCTCTTTTGATGCCAAGTCCTGATTTAGGGTTTTAAGCCCTATCTTTCTCTATTTTTTGTATAAATAAGAGTCTCTTCTTCCCATTTGCATATGGAGAATTTGCAAGAGAACTCTGCCAAGATTGTAACCGACATTTGTTAAACGGAATAAAGTGACTTTGGAGGTCTATGTGTGGGCTTTTTGTATGTGGTTTTCATCTTGTGAAGTGATATTGTTCTTACCCTTCTCTTTATTTTAGTAAATATTTGATCAATGTTAGCTCATGAGGGCTATGAATCTAGCATGATAGGGTAGTCATTTAATGTTAATTTGATTATCTATGCAATTTTCATTATATATTTGAAGTGGGCAGGAAGTAGTCAGTTATACCAGTGCCTTCCAATATTTATTTTGATTATTACATCCTAGCATTTGATCACTTTTACTTGTATGGAGTTGTTTTGGTTTCAGGAATCACCAAGGGAGAGGGGTTGAAATTCAACTGGTTTCTCATTAAGAGCTCGTAACTTCATACTTTCACCATGTAGGATCTTCAGAGTGCTTAATCTAGCTTCAAAACACACAGCTAAAAGGGGTTCTTTCTTACCTCTCTTAATCAATTTAAAAAAAATCTTTTCCTTGGTTAAAAAACCATGCAAGATCTGAAGAATTGCGCCCATAAGACTGCCCCTCTAATAGATTTATTGAAGAAAAATTCATTTAGATGGAATAATGAAGCTCGACTATGTTTTGAAGCGTTAAAAACCATTATGTCATCAACGCCAGTATTAGCAACACCGGATTTCACAAAACCCTTTGTGATTGAGTGCGATGCTTTAGGATTCAGGATAGGAGTAGTCTTGATGCAAGAAGGTCACCCAATAGCATTTGAAAGCCGAAAACTCAACAAGAGGGAGAGTCTGAAGTCCACATATGATAAGCAAATGCTTGCCATTATACATGCTCTGGCAAAATGGCGACAATATCTTCTAGGGAGAAAAATCTTGATAAGAACAGACCACAATAGTCTTCAATATCTCCTACAACAAAAAACATTGTCAACTGAACAATAGAAATGGATAGAAAAAATTGCTAAATTTGACATGGAGATACTACATCAGAGAGGAAAGGACAATGTAGTTGCTGATGCCCTTTCCCGAAAAGATGAAAAAGTCAAGAGTTATGTGATCTCAGTTGCAATTCCATATTGGTTGGATGAAATCCGCGATGAATATGCCAAGGACCCATACACCTGTGCCTTAATCAATGATCCTAATCAAGGTCCAAAACTCGAATGGAGGAATGACATCCTTTGGTATAGAGGAAGAATCTACTTAAGCCCAACATTCAAGTTTAAGACCAAGGTGTTGATAGAATCCTATGATTCCCCAGCTACAGGAGATGTAGGTTTTTTCAAAACTTACTACAATGCCATGCAATCCTTCTACTGGAAGGGGAAATATAAAGACATTCAAAAGTAGGTAGTCAAGTGTGACACCTGTCAAAGAAACAAAAACGAAAATGTCGTGACTCTAGGGCTACTCCATCCGCTTCACATTCTAAACCAGAAGTGGGAAGAAATCTCTGTGGATTTTATTGAAGGGTTACCCTTATCCGAAGGCAAGGACAAAATCTTCGTAGTAGTGGGCCGATTAACGAAATATGTGCATTTTATGGGTATTAAGAAAATTGACTCCGCTAAACCAATCACTGAAGTATTATGTAAAAATATTTACAAATTACATAGGTTTCCAAAAATCATTGTTAGTGACAAAGATGCCAAATTCACAAGCAATTTTTGGAAGGAATTCTGCAAACAAATCAAGATCACTCTTAACATGAGCTTAGCCTATCATCGCCAAACAAATGGACAAACAAAAGTTTTTAACAAATGCTTGGAAGCCTATCTTCGTTGTTTCGTCACTGACAAGCAGAACAAATGATTACAGTGGTTAGACCTTGTAGAATGGTGGTATAAATCTACCTATAACACGTTAGCCAAGATGACACCTTTTTAGGCATTGTATGGTTATGCGCCTCCTAGATGGAAAGAACTCATTCAAGGTGATGCAAAAGTACCTGCAATTAAAATTCAACTCGAAGAAAATCAAAGAGTAATGCAAGTACTCAAGGATAATTTAACTATGGCACAAAATCGTATGAAGCAACAAGCAGATGAACATAGGAACATAATGAGAGTTTGAAGTAGAAGATTGGGTATTTGTGAGACTTCAGCTATATAAGCAATTGTCACTTAAGCAACAAGGAAATAATAAATTGGCTCTTGAGTTTTATGGACCATATCAAATCATCCGAAAGATTAGCCCCGTAGCATACGAATTGAAGTTACCAGATAAGAGTCGAATTCACAACATTTTTCATTTCTCAAATCTTAAAAAAATATTGGGTCAACATTAAACTGCTTAGACGACAATTTTGACCTTGGACGAAGAAGGGAAACTTGTATTAGAACCAAAATCCATCATCAACATCAGAGATAGAAGACTATGCTCTCGCATCATCAAAGAATGCCTTATTAAGTGGAAGAATTGTCCAGAAGAAGACGCTTCATGGGAAACAAAGAAGTTCCTTCAACAACATCCATCATTGCCTTGCTTTGAGGACAAATCATCTTAAAAGAAGAAGGCAATGTTATATACATGAAAAAAAAGCAGTGTTCCACGGGGATGCGCCTCCTAGGGTCGGGGGCTCGCCCCCTACGCTTCCCATGCCCCGGCGGCTGGGGGTCTCCATGGGAAACGTTTCCTAGCGCCCCCCTTTCTGCGAAACTTGGGGAAATGTAGGTCTAGGAGTTTCCCGGATTGGGGGGCTCCCACACGCCCCCTCCTGAAAATGGGGGGCTCCGACAGGCCCCCACTGCCCTCGATTTTTTAAATTTTTTTACTTAAAAAAGAAATGGTTCATCTTAAATTTTAGGCTTTTACACTAAATGGTCATTTTAAAAAGAAACAGAAACAAATAAAAAGAAACAAACATCGATATGATATGCTTGGCTATAACGATTACATTAAATTACACTAAATTCTTCGGGAACATAAGCATGCTAGTATGCAAATGGTGATGGGATGAGGAATTGATATGTTTATATGTTGGGGTTCATATTTTTATTATTTTTCTTTTTCTTTTTTATAATTTTAGAGACCGACGCCCCTATGTTAGGGACCCTGACGCCTGCTCGCCCCCGCGTCCCCCAAAATACCCCAAAATTTTTGGGTGTCTCTACACATCCCCATGTGCGTTTCCCCACTCCCCCACCCCCCCGCCCCGGAAACTTGGTGGAACACTGAAAAAAAGATAAAAAATAATAATAATGATTATAAATATAACAAAATTTATTATTAAGGGTTGTGATAAAGGCTTATATAAGGCCTAAATTTCTATTGTAATTCATATATCGGACATTTTTATAAAAATTCATTTATTTATCAGATCTTGAGTTTTTTTCTTCTTTCATTCGGCCAAATACCAATGAATTTCCCTATGATCGCATGATCTTTCATATATTGTATTCTGCTTCCTATCTTCTCAGAAGTTATTTCATACCTGGGCATCTCTTTTGCCTTTGGAATGCATTTTCCAGGAATCCATCTGCTGGGTCCTGCCTTGCCTGTTTCGGATTCTGTCACTTTCGCTTTGCCTGTCCTTTTTTGAGAAGGTCTTCTTTGATGTTTCTCCAGGATTTCGATCTCCTGTTTGTCTCCCCTGACCACTTTGAATCCCCGTAGGTCCCAAGGATGACGCCTGCACGAAGTTGTTGGTTGCCACCGCGTTCGCATAGGAGGGGGGCCTGTCACCCCTCCTGTGGGGGTCCATAATGAGGATAGCCATCAGAATCCGTCTCTCCTTTCAAAGAATGGTAAAGTGTCCAGACTCCAGATTGCTGTTCTGCACTCAGATCTACTGCAAAGGTTAGGGTTTTACCTACTCGTTGCAGAGCCGTTTTCCTTGCATCTGTTCAAGGGACACTCTCAACATCATATTAAAATTACTGAAAGTCTCATTGACCATTTTGGTGGAATTTACATGCTAATACTAATTTATTGATTAATATATCAGATTTGTTTGGTGTTGACTTCTATAGTTGTTCTTCTAAGTACATGTCCTGATGATGGGTGAAGTTTTCACCTGAAATGCATTGGTATGAAAACTTCTTATGCAGTGTTAACAGTAAACAATATCAAGATGTTAAACTGCGAAAGCCTGCATTCTCAGATCTATAGTTCTTGTTGATATATTATATTTTCTTAATATATTATAAAGCTAACAATATTGTTAAATGTGTTTGTTGTTTTCTTGAAAATGTTTTGTTGCAGATCTTGGATAGATACAAGGAGTCTTTTAATGCTAGGTCAAAGGACAATAGAGAAAATATTGGTCATCTTCCAAGAAGTGTTATTTTGGTTGGCCATTCCATGGGAGGTTTTGTTGCCAGAGCGGCAAGTATTCATCCTCATTTAAGGAAAGGTGTAGTGGAGACAATTCTCACACTTTCCAGTCCACATCAGTAAGAACATAATATTTTTCTTATTCATCCTCGTTCTCTTATTCTTGTACTTTTAATTTTTGGTAAAGTATGATTACTGTAGTTGGTTGTTTTCCTGTCTAGCTAATGCTACAGTTATAACTGTTAATACTTATATTCAAAGGGCTGAGACACTTCTGTTCCAGGTCACCACCCGTGGCATTGCAACCATCTTTGGGCCATTTCTTTTCACGAGTAAATAAGGCTTGGCAAAGTGGATATAAAATTCAAAGGACGAGATTGGGCCACGGGATATCAGATCCAGTGCTATCTAATGTTGTGGTTGTATCTATTTCTGGCGGTATTCGTGACTACCAGGTGTGCATGTCATGTTGTAGCTTGTTAAGTTTTTATATTTTTCTAGAGCCATACATCAAAGGAGTCTGTCGCTTGTTCACATTGATGCTTAAATTGCACTTTCTATTTCTTAAAGCTTAAAAGCATAATCATTAAAACATATCTTCTATAATCTGTGTATCTAGCAAATTTTTAATCTCTAGTGGACTCTTGATAATGGAACAAATTTATGATTAAAATTACCATATGTGATGGAAATGGGGCGAATGGAATTGCTAAATATAGTGTATATACTATAGTATCTCAAGGGAGTACCTAAGCGGTTTCCAAACTAAATACAAAATATACAAAAGATGCCTTTGCATATATATTGTAGCTATGCTATGTCACATGGTTCGGGTTTGAGTTCAAGTTCGACAAGGTTGAAGTTCGGTTTGAATTTGTGCAGCTGCAACTCTAACCTGCAGGGTGGCTGCAATAATGGAATTGCTTCTCTTTGTACATATTAATTATTTATATAAATATACGTAGTATTTTAAAAAAAATGCACAAACAACTAGTAGTTGTAGAACTGACATATACACATCAAAAGAGAGGATCAAGGGACTCACCCTTTGTATAGGTTTTCTGTAGTTGCTTACACATTTATTACAAGCTCCTCGATAATCACATACAAAATTGCAACCAGTGTTGGGTGCGATGGAGGATGGTCAACACCTCCCAAAACGCTTCCCATTAACCCATACATGACCCTTTCCCATACTCCCCAAATTCAATACTATAGAATTGTCACCTTTTTGGTTTACCCCTCCTACAATTGGTTGTTGATGATGGTAAACACCTTCTCTCTCTCTCCCCAACAGCTAGAAAAACAAATGAGTTTAAAAATATCCAAAATTAACTCTTGTAAGAGTGTCAAAATTGGTCTGTCAATTTTTTTCTCTTTCTAGCCGGTTTTGTTCCCTTTTTGTCAAATTTTCCAAAATTTTGTGATTTATTAGGGCCAATTTTTCATTTGAGGTTTGACATCATGAAATGACAATGTCACCGATTTTTGAATGATTTAAGGTAGTATGTTGTATACTACCTTACTTCAGTTATTCTCCTTCACTTATTAGACACTAGGTTGAGCTACAAGGAAAACTTTTGCTGATCATCTGCCTTTAACATATACTTATTGAATGATGGATATTAATGACCATTGCTAGTGTTAGAGTTAGTGTTTAGACTAGTTGATAAATTTTTGTAAATAAATTAATTTAGACATGTGAGTTACTTCAGTTGTTCTCCTTCACTTATTAGACACTAGGTTGAGCTATAAGGAAAACGTTTGCTGATCATCTGCCTTTAACATATACTTATTGAATGATAGATATTAATGACACTTGCTAGTGTTAGAGTATCTGTTTAGACTAGTTGATAAATTTTTGTAAATAAATTAATTTAGACATGTGAGTTACTTCAGTTATTCTCCTTCACTTATTAGACACTAGGTTGAGCTATAAGGAAAACTTTTGCTGATCATCTGCCTTTAACATATACTTATTGAATGATAGATATTAGTGACCATTGCTAGTATTAGATTTAGTGTTTAGACTAGTTAATAAATTTTTGTAAATAAATCAATTTAGACATGTGAGTTAATAAAGTCGTCGAGACATAGTTTCATACTTTTAGTTATGCTATTACATATGAAGCCTTGTATTTAATGAGTACATGATTAATAAAATTATCATCAATTTTGTGTTTTCTCAATTCTTCATGTTTTTTCCTACACATGTTGTAATATGGTATTAGAGCTGGTCCAATCAAATGAGACGCTGTGAAGACAGAGATAAGATAAGATAATTTTACTAGTGTCCAACAAATGACCACAAAGATAGGTCAATGGGATTGTTTGGAACCATGTTGTCAATACAAAGTGGGAGGGCTAAGGTGACTCTTATGAAAAAGCGAGATGCAGATAGAAAAGTATGACTCTAACCTAATTACCAAAAAGAGATAACTCCAAAGACGGAGAGCTGATCCAGGAGAGCGACGTACAAAGAGAATGGATCTAGAACCTATGGTACAAACGTGGCTAGTCTGTCATGGATCACTGGAACCATTTCTCCTAACATCTGAGGCTGAATAGAGAAATCTTAAAACACTACTCTGTCTGGAGGAAGAGTTGGAAGAGCAACTATAATGGGTAATGTGTCTCCTTGACTTGGATGAAATCGTCCGATTGTTGGTATGGGGCCAAGATTGGCCATGCTGTTGGTGTCTGGTGGAAGTGGAGGTGGTCCTCCATGTCTGAATTGATTTGAGTTTGGAAGAAGTATTGTCATTTGTTGATCTCTTGGTGCCCCTAGAAGATTGAAGCATAAAAAAAAGGAAGCAATTCGCTGAGTGGAGGCTAGCCCATGATGTGAATGTCGCTGGAGGATGAGGAGCGAAGCCAGAGGGCCTTTTGCAAGTGTAAGGCCAGACCTCTCTGGTTGAGATACCCAAAGAAACATGTTAGAGGCTGAAGCCCCTAAAAAGACAATGGAACCGTACTCGAATTTGGTAGTAATTATGGCAATGAAAGATAAAGTTCTCAACCTCTTGAAGGCAACATACCTAGTAGATCTTGTTTGATTGTTCAATCTAGTGATCCATCTCCACCTTGAGATGATGAGAACACACTCCAAACTAGCCTAAAGGAATTTGAAGAGAGTTTGCCCCAGTATTTTAAAAATCAGTCTGATCGGAACAATAACCGGTCGGACCATCTCTAACCTCGAACCGATAGATAACTTGGCCAGGGGATTGGTTCGGTACTGAACTGACCGACTTAATGCATGAACCGACCGGTTCGATACCGAACCGGTCTTACTCGATCGAGCCCATCAAGAACCGACCGAGCCATTTTTCCTCCGCCTCCACGAGCTTGCACAACGTGAAGGTGGTGTTTTGAATTGTTTAAAAAAAAACTTAAAAGAAAACTTAAATCTTTGGATTCACTGAATTGCCATAGAAGCTAGGTTTACCTTTTTATTACCCTCAAGAATCGCCATCGTGAATGATGATCGACGATGGACTGGTGATCATGGCAGACGAAGTCTTCAAGTTAATTTACATATTATATGTTATATTAAATTTTAATCGTGTGATGTTATTAATCCAAATATAACATGTTATATTCATCATATGATATTTTTAGATGATGTTTTTAAGCACAATATAGTTTTAAACGTTAATTATGTTATTAAGCAGTAAGCACAATATAGTATTAAACGCTAGTTATCTTAGATATATTTAAAACATATTAAATATAATTTTTTTTTATAAAATATATTAAATACAATTTTATAACAAAATAAATTATATATAATTATATATGATAGGTTAATATGTAATAAAATCTACTTTCTATTTTGAAATAATTAATACATAGTTGATAGTATATATGATAATATACAATGAGTATACTTTGCATTTTTTTTCAATAAGACTGTAAAATTTTATGTATTTTTTAATAGTTCAAGTCTTTGAAATCAAACTGCTCTGGTTCTGGTCCGAGTTGAACCTCGATCGGTTTGACTCTCGGTTATCTGTTTTAACTTTTAAAACATTGGTTTGCCCAATGGCAAAGTGTGTCATGGGGTCGAACAATGAGACTGTCTCTCAAATCCATGAAGTAATCAACATAAAAGGCCATCTTTGTACGTAACCTACCCTGAGGGTTGATACAAGTGACTTTCAAAAACTGCCCAATAATGTTGTCTCCGATGTTTCTATTTGTCTTTTGTTTGGTAGGTAATAGCCATATACAAGCTCAAAAGGACTCTTCCGAGTTGAACTCTTCTTTGTGATCCTGTCGGCCCATAAAGCATACTTGATCTTACTATCCCATGATTTCTTATTATCACCAACTGTTTTCTTGATTATGGTCATTAGGTTTTTATTACTTGACTCAGCAAGACCATTTGCTTGGGGATAGTAGTTGGATGCATGGGATAGGACAATACCATACTTAAAAGGCTTAGCCAATAGTAACTTGCTCTTAGGATTTTGTGAGCTGTCGTCTTTCCTGCAAAATGTCCACCACAAAATCTTGAATGAAATTCAACCATGAGTTTTTTGGACTCTGGTTTATCAACACATCTAAGTACTAAACCATTTGGGTTTCTCCAACACAATCTATCTTGTGTTATACAATACTTAGTTTCTTTTAAGCTTAATGCTCTTTTTTTTATGGCCAATTAGGTCATCTGGGCATGTAAGGTTATGTCAGCTACAACTCGAAGTAGGCTACAACCCTCTGATTTACAGGCTACAACCTGAAGGAAGGTCCAACTCCCTAGGTCTTCGGCTACAACCGGAAGGAGGATACAATCCCCTTTCCTTGCCTCGTCCTGCAACTCTGATATGAAGATAGAAACTGTTGAACCACAACCGCACTGATCCTGCGAACTTGCTAATCAAAACCTGTACTAACTGCACAACAACTGCCACTACTAACCACTGCTCATCATCTAATCACTACTCATCATCTAATCACTACTCATTAACTGATCACTGTCCACTGTATCACATTGCTCATCAACCTGTCTAATCAAGCTGTACCAATCAATCTGTTGCTCACACCAACCGACTTAGTCAATTTGAGTCAAACCAACTGCTCATACAACTTAGCCAGTCTGAGTTAGACCAACTACACAAAAGGCAACTTTTTCCAATCCTGCTCAATTGAACCAACCTCTACCAAGCTGCTTGTGTACCTGTGCTAAATCAATCATATACTTGTGTTATCTAATCAAGTGCTTTGACAGTCAACCAACCCTTCTTACTTGGCCTAGTTCATCAAGTAAGAGACACATTTGAGCAACCAAGAGACTTCACATATGGTCAACCAAACTTTGTCCAATCACACTCAACTCAATGACACCACAACCAACCTCAATCACAGTCAAGGAATACTTGACAATTAAACATGATATACCTCAACCAATTAACCTCAACCAAGAAGATAAAACACTTAACCAACTATGTGAAACTCAGTCAATCTCATAAACTCTTAGACACAAAAGGTTTTTTCACTCCACTCAAATGAACTCAACAAATCAAACAAATATCAAGCAAGTAGTCACTTACAATACCGTCAAAGGTTGTCATTAACAGTCAATAACAATCTAGCTCCACTTAGGTCAAAGACACAATGATCAACACTTGTCAAACTAGTTTTCAAAGAAAGCACTTAGGTTGATCAAAGAAATCACTCACAAGATCTATTACTTACATGTCAACTTCTCACTCAACACTACACTATACAACAGTCAATATAGACACCAAAATCTATGCCAACAATATCCAAGATAATCATCAAGATCTATATCAAGATAAAATCAAGATATATTCCAAGATAACCATCACCATAGCCCCCATAACATATTCAATGAATTCAAAGATATATACCAATATATAGGCTAACATACTAAGATCAAAGATGAATTCTATCCATGAGAGACATGTGCCATCATAAGAAAAACCCAGAAGCATGAACCATACCTTTTTGAAGATCACAAGATGAAGAAACATTAGATAAACCAAAAGAAATTCTAGATCATGTCATCATATATTCCTCGCAACAAGCTTTCCAACGAACTAAGGATTTTGTAATTCTGATTCCGTATGAGAAAGTTATGCCAATTTTACTGAATGTCTTCAATCCTCAAAGATGCCCAAAAGTTTCTCCTCCACAAAGATTTGCACTTTTCTCCAAGATTTGCAAAATACCAAAGAGAGACTTGATTGATGAGCAAAAGAAATGTTTGATAATCTATTTATATAGGTCGTGGAGTAAAGTTAGTACCTCGAACTGGGCTGACATGCAATTCAAAATTAGAAATAATTAAATTCACTTTTGTTTGGTCAACCAACCCAAAAAGGTGGGGTACACCAACTTAAAAAATTCATATCGCTTCAACCGTATGGAGTTAGAAGGTGCTCCACATATCAACAGAAATGGATTGACGAGGACTATCTCCCTATGATGGGTTTATTTGCAAATTCTTGGTCTAGTACCTTTAAATTCTTCAATTTGTCTAGGACTTCAAAGATTCCACACATAAAGGTGTCAAAGAGCATGTTACCTTATGCATAAGTTCCAAGGTCAAAGGATTCAATGGACATCATCAAAGGCATGAGGGATTTGATGGTCTTCACATCCATAGACTTCACATCAACAAGGAGAAGGGCTCCACCATATACTCATCATATCAAGGGTATCAAGGACCCCACAAGAACTCAACAACCTCAAGACCATCCAGTGCAAGCAATGGGCTCCAACATCAACACATCAAGGGACTTACACACATGAGCCACATTATCCATCCAACAACTAATCAAGAGACCGAAACAAGTACAAGCATCACAAGCAACACAAAGGCCAGTAACCAAAGATCAACCAGGACCAAGGAACTCGACAATGGACTCAAATGGAACCAATATACAACTTAGGGGCACTTGAACAAGTCAATGGGTAACCAAGGCTTTTTCCATTGTTCCAAGGCCTCCAAGGGCTTCAATCGTGGGCTTGGACAAGGTCAAAAGGGCTTCTTTGACACAAATAATCACAAACTAAACACTAACCCTCAGGGGCTCCACAAGGGGCACCAAGGACTCAACAATTGGCATCAATGACCAGACACCGTTGGCATCAATGACTAGACATCGTTGGCATCAATGACAACTTAATCAACAAGGGCGTGAGTCCTTAGCTAACAAGTGTTTTTGACAACGAAATCTATTTGCTCTAATCACTTCTAGGGTAGATGACTCGGATCTATCATTTGTTCTTCAACATTCAAAGGTTGTCATTAACAGTCAATAACAATCTAGCTCCACTTAGGTCAAAGACACAATGATCGACACTTGTCAAACTAGTTTTCAAAGAAAGCACTTAGGTTGATAAAAGAAATCACTCACAAGATCTATTACTTACATGTCAACTTCTCATTCAATACCACACTATACAACAGTCAATATAAACACCAAAATCTATGCCAACAATATCCAAGATAATCATCAAGATCTATATCCAGATAACATCAAGATATATTCCAAGATAACAATCACCATAGTCTCTATAACATATTCATTGACTTCAAAGATATATACCAATATATAGGCTCACATACGAAGATCAAAGATGAACTCTATCCATGAGAGACATGTGCCATCACAAGAGAAACCTAGAAGCATGGACCATACCTTTTTGAAGATCACAAGATGAAGAAACAATATATAAACCAAGAAATTCTAGATGATGTCATCACATATCCCTCGCAACAAGCTTTCCAACGAGCTAAGGATTTTGTAATTTTGATTCCTTATGAGAAAGTTATGCCAATTTTAGTGAATGTCTTCAATCCTCAAAGATGCCCAAAAGTTTCTCCTCCACAAAGTTTTTCACTTTTCTCCAAGATTTGTGAAATACCAAAGAGAGACTTGATTGATCAGCAAATGAAATGTTTGATATTCTATTTACATAGGTCGTGGAGGAAAGATAGTACCTCAAACTAGGCCGACATGCAATTCAAAATTACAAATAATTAAATTCTCTTTTGTTTATTGACCGACCCAAAAAGGTGGGGTACACAAACTTCAAAAATTCATATCGTTTCAATCGTATGGAGTTAGAAGATGCTCCACATATCAATAGAAATGGATTGACGAGGACTATCTCCCTATGATGGGTTTATTTGCAAATTCTTGGTCTAATACCTTTAAATTCTTCAATTTGTCCAGGACTTCAAAGATTCCACACATAAAGGTGTCAGACCATGTTACCTTATGCATAAGTTCCAAGGTCAAAGGATTCAATGGACATCATCAAAGGCATGAGGGATTCGATGGTCTTCACATCCATGGACTTCACATCAACATGGAAGAGGGCTCCACCTTATACTCATCATATCAAAGGTATCAAGGACCCCACAAGAACTCAACAACCTCAAGACCATCCAATGCAAGCAATGGGCTCCAACATCAACACATCAAGGGACTTACACACATGAACCACATCATCCATCCAGCAACTAATCAAGAGACCAAAACAAGTACAAGCATCACAAAGGCCAGTAACCAAAGATCAACCAGGATCAAGGAACTCGACAATGGACTCAAATGGGACCAATATACAACTTAGGGGCACTTGAACAAGTCAATGTGTAACCAGGGCTTTTTCCATTGTTCCAAGGCCTCCAAGGGCTTCAAGCTTGGGCTTGGACAAGGTCAAAAGGGCTTCTTTGACACAAACAATCACAAACTAAACACTAACCCTCAGGGGCTCCGCAAGGGGCACCAAGGACTCAACAATTGGCATCAATGACCAGACATCATTGGCATCAATGACAACTTCATCAACAAGGGCGTGAGTTCTTAGCTAACAAGTGTTTTCAACAACGAAATCTATTTGCCCTAATCACTTCTAGGGTAAATGACTCAAATCTATCATTCGTTCTTCAACATTATTCAGTATTCATCAGAGATCCAGCACAACCAAGGCGTAAGAGAAATATATTTTACAAAGAGGCACGAATTTTTGCATGGGCTAATTGTACAGCTGGGGGGCAATTCGTACTTGATCCAAAAGAGCTCATATACTCTGCATGTCTCCACCAAACTTTTCAGAAGGATCATATTACCCTATTCCATGATTTTGGAGATCTCTAGTGCACATCCAAAACAATTACTAGCAATTTGAAGATAAAAGAAGGTAATATTTGCATGGGTGAATTCGGCATTTCAAGAGCAAATCTTATTGAGATCAAAAGGCACTATAATCTATGCATGTTGCTTCCATCCTATTTAGAAGGCCTCCAGTACCTTATATGTTGATTACAAGCACATAGTTCATCTATCCTAAGCATTTACAAAGATCCATACAAAGAAGAAGGATGTTTTTATTACATGGGGTGAATGGATTTGGAGATACCTCAAGCTTTTTGACCTAGAACCTATGCATGGTTTGCATGTCTCTTCTATACTGATCACCAGTCCAAGCTATGAATATTGGTATGTTCGTATTTTCCATTTGAAGATTATTTCGTTATATATTTGAGTTTTATTATTTCCGGGGTTCAAATTCTTTCATGCAAGTCCATGCAATCTTGTTTTATCAGTTACAAACCACAAGAACTTTGAAACCATAAACAAAGATCATAACCAATCAATATAAAGGAATAAAATATCAGTTTGGGATATTACAGTGGTATTAGAGCATGTTCTTGGCCAGCTGCGGGCATGAACATGAACATGCAATAGCAAGTTAGATGAATCCGGAAGACACAACTTTTGTGACATATAGAAGAAGGGGTAAATACACATAAGACCCAGATCTTGAGGAGATTAATCTAGAGGATACAAAAATAGAGGATATGACGGATTCACAGGCTGACAGGGGAAAAGGAACCTCAAAAGAAGAGGATAGGATGCTTTCCATAGTCTCATCAGTGCTCTGAATGACTTGGCTAAAGGCCAAAAGGAGGTATTAAGTGCAATAAACAGGTTAACCGATAAACCAGGGAAATACCAAAATAAATTATAGCTCACGAAAGGGGAGAAGGTATCTACCAGTAACATTGGGAGACATGAATATACTACTATGTAGAATAGTCCTCACATATACCACAAGTCTTCCAGACCTACCATGCCTCAGTTTTTGGATAATCCCACCGTAGCACCAGTTATGCTGCACTTATACCCAACGCACCTTCAGATGTGCCCTAGGGAGAGAGCCATTTTTTCAACCAAGAGGGGTATTATTGAGCAGTGGTAGTCATGGTCAGGCCTTTTGGTCCTTCCTTTAGGAGTACTATGGCCTAATGACACTGTTGACTGCCCTTTGTTGGGGTTTTTAACCTCGGGGTTGGTGTTCGGGGCTCTAAGGGGTTGATTACTGGGTCACATGACCCCACACCTTGTTTGCTTGCTCTGGTGGCCTTTGCTTCAACTACGAGACATTCCTCACAACCACCTAAGACACTCTCTCGCCTCTTCTGCACATTGGTGCTTTCTCTCATTGGTCTTCTTCCTCTGAGGATGTTATCTTCCATGCCAGGCCTTCTTTTTGCTTTGAGGAGGGCCTTGAGGGATTTTAAAGCATTCTCGGGGTTAGATGGGGTATAACACCCTCCCCCCAGCTCACTCTAGCCTTTAGCTCGGAGTGATTCGCCCATTTTAGCATTTTTTGGCCCTTAGGGGGGAAATAGCCCGGGTAGCCTACTATAAGCCAACTTTAGGCTATTTTATATTATTTTATGTTATAATTTTAAGTTGACATTTTATATTTTCAAATTGACTTTTTAAGGCATGTAGGCCAGGATATATTTGTAAAGTGAGTGTGAGAGGCTATAAATAAACCTCTCCTCACTTCATTTTAACATAAGACAAGTGGGATAAAACAATATGCACTTATTTTACCCTATTAGAGCTCTTTGGAAGTGATGCGCCGCTCTTGAGGAAGGTGATTTTTTGGGTTTGATGATGATTTCTGGAAGTTTATTTGGTTCTAAGCTCTTGCTAAAGGTGATGCTATGATTTGTTGGCTAAACACTTTCACAAGGAGGTATCTAGGGTTTTTCTTGATCTCTCTTTGTTAAATGTTGATGAATGATGTATGTTTATGGATTGAATGGTAGCCATTAGAGCTGCATTTTGTCTTGGCTAGGTCATTTGTCAACCTTTAGTCACTTTGGTTTGTAGAAGTATGTTCCTCATAGGAGTCCTTCTAGGGTTAGAGCCTCAGGCCCTTAGGTTTTGTTGTCAACCCTAGGATTGGCTTCTCAAAAGGACGGTTAGTCACCTCCTTAGATGCCCTAGGGTTAGGGTGAAACCTAAAACCCTTGTCCCAAAACCTCTTTTCTTTCAAATCTCTTGCATTTGCATGTGTAAATTTGCATTTTCATGGTAGAATTAGGGATAGAATTAGTTCTGTGTTTTTATGTCTAAAACCCCAAAAGAATAAAATAATCAAATTTTTCAAATTTCGGCTCCCTTTCCTACAATTTCGCCCTACTCTTTTTGTCCCTAGAAACCATAGGGCGAAATTTTTGGGAGCCCTAAAAATTAAAAAATTGCTAAAAGCCCTAAAAACCTAAAATATCAGACCTAAAACCTAAAACAGACCCTACAACCAACCCTTTATCCTATTCCCACCCTTGGCCTCTCATCTAGGGTCTCGACCCTCCCTTTTCTTGTGCACAACAAGGCTGCAGCAGCCCTTTTTCCACTGCTCCTGAGGTCTGCAATAAATTGCAGACTGTCATAACTTGAACAGCCATCTAACAGACCTGTAGCGGCCCTTTAACAACCCACAGACAGCCCTTTGAGGGCTGTAGTATCCTTGCCGGCAGTCTCCAGCAGTCCTTTACAAGACTGTAAACTTTGTGACAGCCTAGACTCCACTTCTTTGGTGTCATTTCAGGCTGTTACAGTCTTCCTTACAGCCTTATTCAAGTCTGCAATTCCATTTGCAGACTATCCCTAAGCCTCCACCTGCGCACATTGCCAACATACGTTTGGTGAAAGGTTAGAGTCAGTAATAATTAGCTCATTTTGATGCACATCCTACACTACTCCAGACTTGTTTACTAACACATACTGCTGTTACATTTATTGTTGTCACTTATTGTTGATTAGCAATGAATGGTGGTTATTGGACATGGCATTTTATCTATATACTAATCTCTTTTAAGTATTTGTTACATGGGTATATACAGACCTTGAATGCATAATCATTAGGTAATAGCATTGAATGCATTCTTACTTCAATTCTGATTTACTTGGCTGCCCTACTGCTTTATACATAACGTTGTTTATATATTAGCAGTGGTACATGAATTGTTAATTACTTGGGACTAGTGGACTGGATGTTTTGCAAGTTAATTGCAGTGTTACACGGGGACTCGCCCCCCTCGCTCCCTGTGCCCCGGGGGCTTGCGGGCTCCTGGGGAAATGTTTCCCAGCATCTCCAAAATCAGGAAACTCTCGAAAACACACAAGGGGGCGCGTCCCCCTGTTCTGCAGCGTGCTCTGGTGAAGGGGGGCTCCCACACGCCCCCTCTTGAAACTGGGGGGCTCCCAGACACCCCCACGCCCCCACGCCCCCACGCCCCCTTCTGAAACTGGGGGGCTCCCAGACGCCCCTTCCTGAAACTGGGGGGCTCCCAGACGGCCCCCCCCATTTAGTTGTTTACATGGGATGAATCATTGAACTATTATTGCTGGGATTTAATAATTTATAATATTATTTTTTATTAAGACTTGGACGCCCCCTCGAATTTCGCTAAAATTTGGGGGTGGTCTCCACACGTCCCCAATGTGCGTTTCCGCGCTCCTGCGTCCCAGAAACTTGGGGCAACATTGGTTAATTGTGTTCATCATTCTATAGTAATGTTTCATTGGATCTCTTCTTCCTGAATTGGATGCTTATATTGTGGCAACATGGGAGAACCTTATACTTATTTATCACATAAGCACTGATATTGGAAACATTTACATTCTGATGATGAAAGGGTACTTGTAATTGGTTATGCTTGGATATATGACATTTCATACTTGTTACCTAGTTATGTACTTATCAAAGACTGAAATTGGTTATGTGCTTACCCTTGGTTGAATATGCTGCTGAAGTTGATATACTAATTGCACTTACATTCACACATATGGTATATTTTCTTCATCTATCGAATTGACTCCAATATGGCATTGGTCACTAACCCTCTTCGAAGAAGATATCATTTGGTGTTTGAGTGTCCTTACAGACTTGCAATTAGGGCTCTCTCCTAGGAGGTTTCGACTTCCAAAGCAGTTTCAGAAGAGTTGCTAAGGCGACAGTGGTCACTCTTTCCCTCATACGTTGGTCGGTGACTAGCCCTGCTAGTTGATTAGGTAATAGGACCAATCATGCCAGTTGAACAGAGTGAACCTTTCATGGCATATCTACTGGAGTACAGGGAGTTGGGGGATGATTTTCATTCAGCTATGTCATTTTCAGACTTCTACAATATGAAAGTTAGGAGTAGGTCGAGAGGATTTAACAGGGGATTTAATCATAACTATGAATTGCAGAAAACAATGGGGAAGTTGACCATCCCAATTTTGATGGGACACGTAGCTGTTCAGCAAGAATATGGGTGAAGAAGTTGGATACCTACTTCCAACTAAACCGTATGACAGAAGTAGATGCAATGAAATTGGCTACTTTTACTTTGGACGGGGAAGCCCATGAGTGGTGGTATCACGGGCTAGTGACATTGGGTCACAACACCATCACTTCATACAGTGATTTCACACAGAGGCTCATGGAGTGCTTTGATAAAAGGGACCCTGAGATACATTTCAAAGAACTAGCTCAACTCAAGCAGATACGCAGTGCAAAGCGATTCATATAAGAGTTTTAGCAAGTTGCGATCACGGTGACATGTTTCAGAGAGCAAACTGGTTATGCTATTCACAGAGGCCTTGACCGATCCTTAACGTGGGTGGGTGAAAGCCTACAAACCATCCACTTTACAGGATGCCATCAGTAGAACTAGAGACTTACAAGACTCAATTCCAAAAAGCAAATTCCCCCCTAAAACAACTTTCCCAATCAAAGACAAAGATAAGAAACATTTCCAGCAAGAATGTCCGAAAAAGAATTGGATGGATGACGACACTAGAAAGGAACTCAATAGAAAGAAATTGTGTTTCACTTGTCAGGAACCATGGGTCCCAAGCCACAGGTGTTCGGTAAAAGCTAAAGTCCATTATATCGAGGTCTATTTCGATAGTGGGGAGGACGAGGATGAGCATGAGCAGGGACGGGCAAAGGACCTTAGAGCAGCAGAGGAGGAGTGACTTCGGGGAGAGCCCAGGGGAGGATTTATTGCTACATTATCAGGAGTACTTAGATTTCATACTTATCTATAAGTCAGGGGAGTAATACAGGGTCACAAAGTACATGTGTTGATTGATGGTGGGGCAACCCAAAACTTTATAGATGCTACATGGGTAGCTAGGCGGGGCATTTAGACAGAGGAGTTCGAGGGGTTCACAGTAGCAGTGGCATGTAACAACAACATGGAGTGCACCCATTGGATTAACAAGCTAAATGTCACCTTGGGGAATTACAATATGACCGACTCTTTCTATGTGGTTAATGTAGCAGATACAAATGTAGTGCTAGGGGTTTAGTGGCTCTACTCTATAGGGAAGTATGCCACAAATTATCGGACCTTGGAGATGGAGTTCCAGGGACAGGATGGCAAAAATAGCCTTGAGGGGCATGAACACTCACCCTCCCAAGACAATATCATCATAGAGGATGGAGGTAGTACTCAAACAGGGAGACATAGAGTGGGCAACCGAGTGCTTAGTCACTGTTCTCGCCTTACACACACCTCGGTGGTTAGCGCAACAAGAATCTTCAAGCTGCTAAGTGCGTCCTTGGGGGCAAGTCTTGAGTCAGGTGCTGTCACTTGATCTTGACAACTCCGTTTAGGCCACTCCTAACGGAGTGAAGGGGGTTAGTCCCTATGAAAGAGTTGCGAAGGCTCTTACTTTTATTAGTTATGGATGAAATTAGTTTTTTAGGAGCTTTGATAAATCACTACCGAAACAAGCTACTTGCAAGTAAGTATAACAACAACATAAAAATAGATATGGCTATTACAACATAAATGACTTGAAAGCAAAATATGAAATTGAATATAGTGCTAGTGCCTTATGGAGTCAAAATAACATAGTGGTGCTGAAAGTTGTAAATGTATTGCAAGTGGAGTCTTGGTCAGTTTTAAGATTATTAAGATGAGTGAATTAAGGGGGAAAGGGGTTTCCCAATATGCTGTGAGGTACTGGGAATATGTCTAGATTATGACCAAGGTGGTTCTACACTTGGAAATGGACGTTGGATCGGAGTCTCTAGGAGGTGTCCAACACTATACCAATCGAGGGTGCAACTTGACAGTATTGTGAGGTCACTATCCAATGGTTCCTGCTTCCTTTGAAGAATTTACCCACTCGATATCAAAGATATATACGCCGGATTTTTGTAATGTATTGGGGGAGTTAACTTTATTAAGATGAAGTTAATTAAATGTGAGAAATTTAACTTCTGCACACTCCTGCTTTTGGTTATCCCAAAGCTCAGGGGGAACCTGTGATGGGCAAGAGCATACACCGAAGTGACAAATGTTTGCTCCAATTAAAACTTTTGAAATCTAAAAAAATGGTGAGATAAATTACTACAACAAGAGTCTCTTTAGGCCTGAAGGCTGTACTCGAGAGAGCAAGGCTGGGTTAGTATTCGTTACTTTATCCAAAATGAAAGAAAGAAAATTGAAAGATTAGTCAAAATATACAGCCTTTATAGAAGACTGATTATGTGCATGTGTTGTCAAAACAAAACGTTAGAAAAAAGACAAACCATAAAAAGACACTGCAAGTCCCCCCAAGGGGGCTGGAGTGTGGGCAGTATGTAGCTCACTTGCTTTTTATTATGATTATTTACAATGCTTAAAACAAATACCACTTGGTCCTTATAAACTTGGATCAAGGGTTTACGCTGCCGGAAATTGAAAATATGAAGAAAGCAATGTTCCCCCAAGTTTTCGGGACGNTAATAAAAAATATTATTATAAATTATTAAATCCCAGCAGTAAAAGTTCAATGATTCATCCCATGTAAACTGCTAAAAGGGGGGGGGGGCGCGTCTGGGAGCTCACCAGTTTTAGGAGGGCATGGGGGCGTCTGGGAGCCCCCCTTTACCGAAGCGTGCTGCAGAACAGGGGATGCGCCCCCTTGTGCGTTCCTAAGAGTTTCTTGATTTTGGGGACGCTGGGAAACGTTTCCCCAGGAGCCCCCGAGCCCCTGGGGCGCAGGGAGCGAGCGGGATGCGTCTTAGACCCTGGGGGGCGAGTCCCCGTGTAACACTAGAAGAAAGGATAAGCCTAGAGCCCAGGATGGCCTAATTTTAGTGAAAATTTGCCAGAGTGCTGCTCTATTCTTTCGTTAAACCTGCAATACCAACAAGCAAACAAAGTTAAAAGATGGTGGTATGAAGAAATAAAAAATTAAAAAAAAATCAGTTTTGGTACTTAGAATTTTTTTGGAAAAATTGCCGAGTGTACATACCAAAACAACTAGCCTAGATCTAGTAAAATAATGAAGCATTGAAAGTGTTTCTAAGTCTAGCCATTTTAACATGCTAAAACAAGTAGATTTGAATGAACAAGCTTAAAAAAACTAGATCTACCTAATTAGCACATTTGGAACAAAGTAACCGGAAAGAAAGGAGAGTTGGGGTTTGAAGAGATGGATAGAACACTTCAAGCCTTGCTTGATCTTTCTATGAGGACTTTGGAAACCCTGCAACAATAGTATTAGTCTTGTAAAAATGCCGAAGAGAAGAGACAACTGAGTTCCAATCCTCCTTTGAATCTATGATCTGCAAAATTATCAGAAAACCCTTGCACAAAAAAGATTAGATCTAGTGTGTTTGAAAACAAGAAACAAAAAAGAGCCTCAATATAAATGAGTATAGTTGGCTATTCTCCTATCTCTCAAAAGCAAAGCACAAGCAAGCAAGTTAACAATTGTAAATGCTTACTCTACCTGTTTTAGAGTAACCCTCTAAGCTAGATCCATCGACAAATTTAACAAAGGAAATGAAAGCTTTACAATATCACCTCATAACATAGGCATTCATCCAATGGCACAAGGAAGACCTCCAAAGTATTGAACTTTTTTAATCAAAATAGCATCAGCATTACAACAGGTAGAGGTTCCTTCCATCCATTTGGAATGAGGAAGAAGGCCTTGCTTTTATAGAGTTTACAAGCCGCAGGGGGCGCAACCACCACTAGAGAAGAGCATGAGTTAAGCTTGAGCTCATTGAAAGATCTAAGGGAAATGTTGGAGTTGAAGTCCACGAGGATGTGCCACCTCTCCAATAGAGAGATGCACCCTCACCAAGTCTCATCAAACCAATATCGAATTACCACATAACCAAATCGTGAGACAAATGAAGGTTCGCATCTTGTAACATGAAGTGACTTATGCATGAGCTTGAGTTGGTATAGATAAATGTGGGATTGGTTGGAGTTAGTTCCAAAGGGGATGCGCCCCTTATCCTCAAATTCTACCAGCTCATGCATGAGTTGACACATCACAAGGCCGTCATCCAAATGAAGGGGCGCACTCCCCAAGTTTAGGTGATTAGCTACCCACCAAAACTTACTCAAAAGTGACATTTTAAAATTTATTTTGATTCGATTTCCACTTAGGAAAGGATCGCAACCCTCCATGTCATCTCAATAAGATTACATTTGACTTTCTCACTTTGTCTTTTGTGTCATTTTGTTGCATTTTTAGCATTTTTTGACGTATTGTTGCCTCATTAAGCAAAAGTGCTCCAAGTGACAATTTAATCACCTGAAACCTAGGAAAAGTGGGTCCTAGGATAAAGAGGATGCTTTGAGTGTGAAACGAGCATCCCCGCACGAAAATCGCACCTCGGACCACACTTTTATTGCAAATTGAAAATATCCATTTAAACCATTAAAAAATGGCCTAAGTTTGTGGTATTTTTTTCTTCAGAAATTAAAAAAAACCCTAGGAGGACCTAGTACATGTTCATAATGACTCAAAACAATGTCTAGCACGCTTATATACGTTGACACATGAACTTTAATAACCTCCCAAGGTTTAACCACCAAGACGACCATTCCAGCTTTGGAGGAGCGGTGAAAAACTAAAAAGTTATACATCGCTTATTCAACATTGTATAATTGAGATGGGAAAAAACCAATGTTCCCCCAAGTTTCTGGGACGCGGGAGCGGGGAAACTCACATTGGAGACCTGTGGAGACCACCCCCAAATTTTAGTGAAATTTGGGGGGGGGGGGCGAGGGGGCGTCCAAGTCTTAATAAAAAATAATATTATAAATTATTAAATCCCAACGATAACAATTCAATAATTCATCCCATGTAAACTACAAAAAGGTGGGGAGGGGGGGGCGTCTAGGAGCCCCCTTGTTTCACGAGGGGGCGTGGGGGCGTTTGGGAGCCCCTCAGTTTCAGGAGGGGGCGTGTGGGAGCCCCCCTTCATCGGAGTGTGCTGCAGAACAGGGGGACGTGCCCCCTTGTGCGTTTATGAGAGTTTCCTGATTTTGGGGATGCTGGGAAATGTTTCCCCAGGAGCGCCCTCGAGCCCCCGGGGTGCAAGGAGCGAGGGGGGAGTGCTCCCAACCCTGGGGTGCAAGTCCCTGTCTAACACTCGAAAAACCATCTTGGAGTGATCAGATGACCCTGGGGTTCGAGTCCCCGTCTAACACTAGAAAAAACATCTTGGAATGATCAGATTGACGTCTAAGTCCTAGGAAGCCAAGTCCTTCACAAAAAGTTTGCCATGCTAGTAACATTTATTTCAATATCCCTGCCACAGGGTATGAACATGTAATTATTTAAGAAAGGGGCCCAAAAAATGGCCACGATGAACCATGCAAAGTCTGAGTGCTGATAACGAACAAGTTTCATGACTTTGGTGGCTCACCAGAAATCCACTTAAGTTCAACTTTAGTGGATAACAATGATATTCCAGAAGCCTCCAAATAGCACCACACAACGTCCCGCAGACATCCAGGCATTCCTGTAGAAGCATGAGAGGGTATTAAGAGATCTCCCAGCAGGTAGGCCTCTCAGCTGTGGGTTCGAGCACATCATTGAGCTAGAGGAGGGAACCCAGGCAGTTATCACCACTCCTTACAGGCATGCAAAAAGGTATAAAAATGAAAAAAAATAAAAAATTAAAGAACTACTCAAGTTGGGCTACATACGACCGAGTTGGGAAATGTCATAAACTTCTTTTCAGCATTTAAGATAAATGTCCCCAATGTTTCTAGCCATGGCGATCCCAAAATTAGGTGACTGTCACTACTCCACAAGGATTTAACTATAAATTACGAGATGCCCGTATAATCTCATGTTCAATTGTAAATTGTTTATTGCATATTCTTTTTTATCCCAAAAGTCTAACCTTTCACCTATATTTGACTCTGGAATCCCTAACTCATTAGCGAATTCATCACTAATATAATTATTGCTTTCGCCGGGAGCAATAAAAACTATGTTGCAGGAAACGTGGGCCCCAACCCCATTTCCAGCGTTTCCTCATTTTGAAACTCGGAAGTGTGTACTGTACGGCCTGGAAACGCGTTTTCGTACGGACGAAACATGTTTTCGAGATGGAAACATGTTTTTGATACGGCTGCAGTCAATTAGGTCACGTTTCCAAAAAAAAATGTTGCCATGGAACAAGTGATTTTGGTGATATTAATGGTAATGTGAAATTCTTAAAGTAAAAGTGAAATTCTCCTTATCTTTTATTTTCCATCCTTTTACTTCAATTTTTAACATTACCATTAATTGTTTCAGGATGTTTGAAAGTGGTTCCAACCTCATCGGACTTCATATGCAAGAATCAGAATTTTAGATCCCATTCAAAATTCAGCAGACTTAGTAGTTTTAAGGATTTCGGGATTGCAAAGTTTCCACCAGATTCTATCATGTATGAGGATACCGAATTGGCATTTAATCAAGCAGATCAACCCCTATATGTATCTTGATGTTGGTGGTGTTGATTGTTGAACTCTGTCATGACATTAATAAAAATATACTCTTCACTCAAACAAAATCACCTATTTAGCATGGGAAGTTTTTTCTACCTTATTTTAACGATTGGATTAGGAAGTTTCATCAAAATTGTAGGGTGTTGAGCTGTTGACTAATGCCCTTGGAGGATCAAGTTTAAAATCCTTTGAGGATCAAGTTTAAAATTCGAGTTAGAGACAAAGGCTAGAGCTTAGAGGAGGGAGGCATAGGTTGTTATTGATGAATAGGATCTCAATATAGGCAATGATTTGTTGACATGTATGATTTATGATTTATATTTCACATTTATTTTTTAAAATAAAGAATGTTCTTGCTCATATATATTAATATATATTTATATATATATATATTGTGTTTCCCCGTTTCCAAAATTTTGGGGGGTCACGTTTCCCCCGTTTCCCCGTTTCGTGCAACTTAGATTAAAAATAGTAATGTCTTTCCCTCTAATTGTTCCTTTTATTTGGAATAACATTGAAACATAAGTTTTTAAAGCGCTTGGAAATCTTGCTTGTTTTTCGCCATGAGACTCCATTTTATTATGCTTTTTAAATTTTTAAATTTTTTTTTTTAAATTATAATAATGATAATATTATTATTATAATATATATATATATATATATATTTTAAATAATAATAATACTAATACATTATTATAATTTTATTTTTGGTTTTGTGAGACGTGAAGGTGGCAACAACGAGAGGGAAGGTTGGCGAGTGACAAAATGGCGCAGGAAATGGGCGTGCAGGGAGATGCAGATGGGAGGAGGATGACGGAGGAAATGGGCTCGCAGGTGTGGAGATTAGCAATGGCTGAAGCACATGGAGGGTGTAGAGTAGCGAGGGAAGGCCGATAGGAGTCTAGGAGCCCCCTTGCTTCACGAGGGGGCGTGGGGGCGTCCGGGAGCCCCTCAGTTTCAGGAGGGGGCGTGTGGGAGCCCCCCTTCATCGGAGTGTGCTGCAGAATAGGGGGACGTGCCCCCTTGTGCGTTTATGAGAGTTTCCTGATTTTGGGGACGTTGGGAAATGTTTCCCCAGGAGCGCCCTCGAGCCCCCAGGGTGCAAGGAGTGAGGGGGGAGTGCACCCAACCCTGGGGTGCAAGTCCCCGTCTAACACTCGAAAAACCATCTTGGAATGATCAGATGACCCTGGGGTTCGAGTCCCCGTCTAACACTAGAAAAAACATCTTGGAATGATCAGATTGATGTCTAAGTCCTAGGAAGCCAAGTCCTTCACAAGAAGTTTGCCATGCTAGTAACTTTTATTTCAATATCCCTGCCACAGGGTATGAACATGTAATTATTTAAGAAAGGGGCCCAAAAAATGGCCACGATGAACCATGCAAAGTCTGAGTGCTGATAACGAACAAGTTTCATGACTTAGGTGGCTCACCAGAAATCCACTTAAGTTCAACTTTAGTGGATAACAATGATATTCCAGAAGCCTCCAAATAGCACCACACAACGTCCCGCAGACATCCAGGCATTCCTGTAGAAGCATGAGAGGGTATTAAGAGATCTCCCAGCAGGTAGGCCTCTCGGCTGTGGGTTCGAGCACATCATTGAGCTAGAGGAGGGAACCCAGGCAGTTATCACCACTCCTTACAGGCATGCAAAAAGGTATAAAAATGAAAAAAAATAAAAAATTAAAGAACTACTCAAGTTGGGCTACATACGATCGAGTTGGGAAATATCATAAACTTCTTTTCAGCATTTAAGATAAATGTCCCCAATGTTTCTAGCCATGGCGATCCCAAAATTAGGTGACTGTCACTACTCCACAAGGATTTAACTATAAATTACAAGATGCCCGTATAATCTAATGTTCAATTGTAAATTGTTTATTGCATATTCTTTTTTATCCCAAAAGTCTAACCTTTCACCTATATTTGACTCTGGAATCCCTAACTCATTAGCGAATTCATCACTAATATAATTATTGCTTTCGCCGGGAGCAATAAAAACTATGTTGCAGGAAACGTGGGCCCCAACCCCATTTCCAGCGTTTCCTCGTT
>LPNX010920168.1:395017-466339 GCA_001517045.1 Pseudotsuga menziesii | reverse complement strand
TATATTTTAAATAATAATAATACTAATACATTATTATAATTTTATTTTTGGTTTTGTGAGACGTGAAGGTGGCAACAACGAGAGGGAAGGTTGGCGAGTGACAGAATGGCGCAGGAAATGGGCGTGCAGGGAGACGCAGATGGGAGGAAGATGACGGAGGAAATGGGCGCGCAGGTGTGGAGATTAGCAATGGCTGAAGCACATGGAGGGTGTAGAGTAGCGAGGGAAGGCCGATAGGAGTGTGACGTAGAGGAGAAAGGTAGTGATGGGGGGAGGACGCGGTTTGAGGGCGTGGAAGCGGTGTGGAAGGGACGAACGCAAAGGAAGGCGTGGAAGGAAGCGCGAAAAGGCGTGGAAGGTGTTGGTTGTGGTGGAGTGGAAGGGCAGGGAAGGAAGCGTGAAGTGATAGCGCAGAGGTTGGGGGTAGCTAGCGCGGGAAGTGGCGTGCACGGAATAGGGGGGAAGCGTGGGGGTGAGGGAACAACCTGANATCTTTTATTTTCCATCCTTTTACTTCAATTTTTAACATTACCATTAATTGTTTCAGGATGTTTGAAAGTGGTTCCAACCTCATCGGACTTCATATGCAAGAATCGGAATTTTAGATCCCATTCAAAATTCAGCAGACTTAGTAGTTTTAAGGATTTCGGGATTGCAAAGTTTCCACCAGATTCTATCATGTATGAGGATACGGAATTGGCATTTAATCAAGCAGATCAACCCCTATATGTATCTTGATGTTGGTGGTGTTGATTGTTGAACTCTGTCATGACATTAATAAAAATATACTCTTCACTCAAACAAAATCACTTATNAGTCGTGACACAGGCTTGCAGGAGAGACAACAGAGGGAGAGGAGTAACGGAGGCGGGAGGAGTAGTAGACGCGGAGAGGGTGGTTAATGCGGCCGGAGGAAGATGGAGGTGGGCGCAGTGTGGGAGGAGGCGAGGCACGGATGGACGCAGAGGAGCAATGTGGGGAATTGAAGGAGGTGCAAGAGGGATTTGGAGCTGCAAGAGAGGGAGAGGATGGCGAGTATGGAGTGTTGAGGGAGTATGGTGTAGCGTGGAGAATGAAGGGAAGGAAAACACAGGTAAAATGATGAGAGGATTGTAGGAGAAGAGTGTTGTGGCCAAGGGCCTTTTGTCGGTAAAAAACTAGAATCTTCAGAAACTATGAAGTGATGGCTATCTGCCGGATTAGAGTTGGCTCTAATGCTAATGAAACGACAAAATCGTTTCTCAAGGAAATAACTAGCACAAATAATCCAGATTACAATACTCCATGAATAAAATATTTGATTGGTAAGACAAGCGATAACTTACAATGAAAAAACAATACTTGTATAAATACTCATGCAAGGGTTTTCCTTGGTGATGAGACGCCACCTTTCATAAGGTGCCTCTTCATTTGTGTTTTCATTTAATTATTTAATTAATATTATTTATTATTTATTTTGCTCATTACATTAAACCCACTAAGTTAAATAAGGGACAAGGCCTTGCTAAAATGTTTACTCAAGGGAATGAAAGGGCCTTAGGAATGATATGTCAAAACAATAATCAGGCAGAAAGTGTATCAGGCGAGCTTCAGAAAGAACAACAGCCTTGGTATGCAGATATAATCTTTTTCCTTCATAACCTTACATGCCCAGATCACCTAATTGGTCATTGGCTTTGTTAGGAGTTTGCCTAAACAAAGGTGTCAAGATCAAGTGATAGTACTTGACTCGAGACTTGCCCCCAAGGACGCACTTAGTGGTTTGAAGATTTCTTCCACGACAAACTAAACCCCCCATGTGTGTGAAAGGCGGAAACACTACTTAAATCCCTAGGAATACAACCTGACTCATAAAGTGACACGCTTATTTAAGGTAAATTATGACCACACCATGATACATCTTTAGCTAAGAAACAAAAAAATAAAGTATAGGAGGCACTATAGGGCAACACTAGTGATCCATCATGGTCATATCCCACATAGAAGAAGGCATTCCCCATGTGTTAGAAAGTGTAGCATATGTCATAACATTGGCATCAACTGAAATAGTCCCCAATCCCATCAACTGAAATGGTGATCTGAATGAGCTGGAAGTGTCTCTGGCAAAATGTCCATGGGAAAACCATAGATCTCGTCTGTGGAACTTATAGATGTGATCAAAATCAGAAAGGCATCGATCATCAAGTCAACCCTACATGTTAGGGGGTAACAGAACCAAGACAATATACTGAAACTTGGTATCAAAATTGAAGTCATCATCGTATTGGCAATACAAGAAGTTCCATCCAGGAAACCTATCAGCAAATACTTCTAGTAAAGGTTGACCTGGGGTGGTTCAATCCATATGCGATGGGACAATAATTTTTACAACTTCAAAGATCCTATTTTTGGGTTTCTTCAACTACTTTGAGGACAAAGCTTTTTGAGGAGAGGTAAAGAACACAGATTACATTATTAATTGTAATAACTATTATGACATAGGGACATAGGGTTGCATCCCTTGGCATAGGGCGTGTCTCTTGGGCACTATGTAAAGAATCCTCTTGACTACCTTTCAATGATTTGTATCGTTCATTCTTATTAAATATTATTTTTCCTGTTTGGACACTAAATTGTGGGCTCATCCCTTTTTATGTGAATTCTTTGTTAATGAACTGATTAGTTACATTGAACTGCATATTAATGAACTGATTAGTTACATTGAACTGCATATTAATGAAAATATACTGAAAAGTAATGGAATAGAAACTTCAGATTCATGCCTTTATATGTCCATCTTCACTTTCTTGGTTCATGGAGTTGACATCGATAAGTTTTTAGTAGGAAACAACAATTTGGAGATATAATGGTTCTGTACTAAACACAATTAGAGGTTAAGTTAGAAATATAATATGCACAGCAATGCGACAGTCATTAAGGCATGCAAGGTAACATTTCCTTAGATTTTAGTTTGTTTTGCTAAATTTATCTAGAAACATCGTTTTGTAAGTAATTGACTAACACCAACTAGGCTCATGATCAGAACTGCTTCACAATGTTGTTTCAGGATTCTAAACCAAAATGTGTATAAGTTGCAATAATTGGCCTCAACGCTCACTTTACTGCCTGTTTTAGATAAATTGCGACATAAAATTTTGGGCTTTCACCATAAGCTTAGAGTTTGTATGGTAGATGTAAATTCTTGCTATTTGCTCTTCTTGTGGCCTCAAAATGCAAGCTACTATCTGATACGAATCTTGCAATCCGAGAATAAATACGTATTAATGCATACTAAATTTTTTTAGAGCAATCTGAAATGTCTGTTTAATTTCATGTACAACAAAGAAAAAGAAGATATAGAATTTCATGCTATTATAAAAAAGACAGAATTGCTGCTAACCGAAAACAGTATAACTTTATATTGGAGCGGTCAACCTGGGATTCAATTAATAGTCCCCACACCCAGTTACGTGCCAGTGTTCTAGCATGGCTTGGAGGATGCACTATAGCCACACAATCCTTTACATGATCCTGGAAATCACAGGGAACAACATTCTTCATGAAATGTGGCTGCATTTATTTTAAATATATGCTTATTGATAATAACAAACATTGTACATTCCTTAATGTGTTCAACCTTTCTGAAAGGATGGATTCCTTTTCTGTTTTCAGGCAGTCCATATTGTGAGGTATAAGGTCAACAATAGTAGCAATTCTTTTGTGTGAATTCTTTAAGGTGTCAAACCTTTCTGAAAGGTTGAGATTCCATATTTTGTTTTCAGATACAGTCCAGATTGACCTCTTTAAATGGAATTGTACCTTCCACCCATGGTTTGACAATTGGTGCTACAGGAATGAGGAATGTTTGGTTATCAATGGAACACCAATCGATTTTATGGTGCAATCAATTGGTTGTACAGGTAAAATGTTAAAACGGCTTTTATGCAGGCAAAAGTTGTGTTTGGTTTCATACTCGTGGAATTGTTTTTAGTTTGGGTCTGTCATGAAATAGATTATTTTGGTATTGCAGGTCTCCCATGCAATGCTTCATTTAATTGATCAGAGTACTGGTCAGCCATTTTCAAGCACACAAAAGAGGCTTGCAGTGTTTGTCTCAAATCTTCGCAGTGGAATACCACAAAGTTTTGATTGGGCAAAGAGTGTACAATTACAGCATTATGCTGAACATTTTCCAATTGAGAAAGAAGAGGATCTGGTGGATTCAGGTATGAATGTTCCTAAACTATAAATATTTTGTAGGTGAAGATGGTAATGGAAAAATATGTAGTAAGTGAATAACTAGAATGAGGTCCAAAGAAAAAGAAGAGAACTCAAGTATCATGCCAAGGGAAAATTTGACAGAATATAATATTATTGCAGTAATTGCATGGCCTAACACTTGGTAAAAATGCTTACTGGCACATCATGAAGTTTAATACTAGCAAGGAGCATTAGTGTGATGACGGTCCTTGTTGCTTCTGTTGGTTCATATGGTGTGGTGGATTGGTATGAGCACAACACTATCAATGGCTTACACACAAGTGGAGAAGTAAGAGACAAATATAGAAATAAAGAGAGAATTGCTGGAATGGTGCACATGCTGTAAACTCATTTGTATTATCATATATAGAGCACAAAATTGTGGGACAGTGATGAAGTTTGACCATGTCTCCATTAACATGCAAGAAAAGGCAAGTGATCAAGCTTGACAAGGTCACCTATGAGTTATTTGTAGAGATTTCACGAATCTGACTTTTATTGCAAATCCTCGGCTTTCAGCCTTGGGCTGAATTTGAAATATGAATTTACAACAGCAATATTTCGCTGCTTTTGAACTCAATTTCACATGGAAGCCCTAGAAAATAAATATCATTCAATTGTATTTTAATACCACAAAGTTATATCCCTTAGGACACACTTTCAAGAATATAACAGATCTGAAATGCCTTATAACAATAGATTATAACGGCATTAAATCTGCCCTTTTATTGTCTAGATATGTGTTCAATCACTATACTGATATAACTCTATGTTATGTTAAATCAACATGCACAATCAGTGCTAGAATCTATCCAATCAAGAAGATAACATATGCTGGAATTCAAATTTGCATGTACACAATTTTTGGAAAGCTGGAACATGTCATATACATAAAGATGATGAAGTACTAGTACATACAATGACTTATCACAAAGCTAGTAAACGTCAAGCTTTCCAAAATCTAGCTCGTAAAACTATAAGGAAACCCTATCCACATACTCTTCCTGGCTAGGAATCGCTCCGATCCAAAGCTGGTCACTCCATCAAGGATCCTCCACAAGCTAGCATACACACATGCAAGTCCTCCTTGGCCTTTTCACCAAACTTGCATCACGCAAGTTCTCCACACTAGTGTTCTAGTCTCCCACAACGTTTGCAAATCCTAGACAACTTGCATCACACAAATACATGGTTACAAGACAAGTCTAGTGCTGGCCTCCAAGTCTACCTGTGCATAGAATTCAAGTCCTCGAAGTTCAAACCTTAGGTCTTCAACTGTTGCATCAACACAAGTGCCAAGACCTCCATGTAACATCAAGAGCACAATAACAAAGTCTTCTTCTAAGCAAGGTATCACACCAACCTTAAGATTCATCAAGCTAGGCTCTCCATGATCTTGCCCTACTCTCCATGTATCACACTAGTACAAAGCTGCAATATCATCCAAGGTGTAGGCTCTTATCTTCATGTGTTCACTAGTGTTAAAAGTTGAAACCCTAGTGCTACAACAAAATCCATAAGACAACTCGTCATACCCTCTAGTGTTTTCTCTAAGGTTTAGTTGCATAACACAAACCCTAGCGTCCTCATTCATCTCACAAGAGAAATTCCTGCAATGGCATCTAAGGGATTTCTCTCTTCTTCGTGTCTTCTCCTAGTGTCTTTATCGCAAGTCTTCAATCTTGTTCCCTACAATACTTATCCAATACACTTACAAAGAGAGAATAAAGAGTACACTGATAATGAATAATGACAAAGGCTTTCTCCTCGCTTTATATTATTAATGTTTGTAGCTGAGATAGGAACTGTTGGCGCCTTTTACGCACCTCGGGGGGATTAGCATGGCAGAAATATTCAAGCCACTTGGTGCGTCCTTAGGGGCAAGTCTTGAGTTGAGATGCTGTCACTCAACACTCAACTCCTCCGTCTAGGCCAACTCCTAGCGAAGCCAAAGGGGGTGGTCCCTATAAAAGAATCTAAGGCTTTTAAGCTAAGAAACAAAAGATGAAATTAATCTAGGAGTTTGAAATGAATTACTGAAACAAGAGAATCACCCATGAAATAAACTGACAATATATAGATGATACATTAATCACGACACATCATATTCATTTAAGCAAAATATTGTTTAATTAGACCAGTGCCAAAAAAGGGGGAATGGAATCTGCTGAAAAAAAGATGTTGTGCAATGTTTCTTGGTCAGTTTTAGTTATTATGGATGAAAATGGATTAAGGGGAAAAGGGGATTCCCGATATACTCGAAAGTACTTGGGAATATGTTTGTATTTTGATCGAAATGTCTGCTCGCAAGAAGATGTGGGATAGATGGAGTCACGGTGGTGTGTCCAACACTACACCAAACGAGGGTGTAGCTTGACGAGGCCTAGTGGTCACTTTCTAGTTGTTTTCACATTCTCCGAGGAATTTGCTCACTAATGACAAACTTTGTGTATGTCGTATGTTCAAGGGGAAGTTGATATTATTAAGATGAGTTGCTTAGTTAGATGTGGGAAATTATAAAGTGCACACTTCCGCTTTTGCTTATCCCAAAGATCAGGGCGAACTTGTGATGGGCAAGAGCATACACTGAAATAGTGGATGTTTATTCCAATTTTAGAATTGTGAAAGCTAAAACAAATAAAAAATGGTGAGACTAATTACTACAACCTAAGAGTCTCTTTTAGGCTTGAAGGCCGTACTTAGGAGAATAACGCTGGGTTAGTATTCGTATTACTTTGCCAAAAGATAAATGAAACTTTGAAACTTGACAAAAGCAAAGTATAATGATTTGCAATGCAAAATCAAAACCATGAAAATGGTGCACCGACGCAAATCCTCCTAGTGGGGGATGGGGATTGGGATCTTAGGAGCCTACTCAAAGCTTTTATTACGAGGTGACTGGATTTTTTTAAGAACCCCAACCCTGTTTTAGTTTCAGTGTTGCATATTGTTTAATGCCCAAACCCCATCATGTATGCACATTGAAAAATTAAAAAATTTAAGATTTCTTTTCTTCTTTTTGAACTCTGAAAATTATTGCAACCCTAATCTCATACTCAGAAATTTTAACTTAGCCATGTTGCCGCCTTTCACACACCGGGGGGGGAACGTGGAAGAAATCTTCAAGCCACTCGATTTGTCCTTGGGGGAAAGTCT
Source organism: Pseudotsuga menziesii (assembly GCA_001517045.1). Lineage (NCBI taxonomy): Eukaryota > Viridiplantae > Streptophyta > Pinopsida > Pinales > Pinaceae > Pseudotsuga > Pseudotsuga menziesii. Next base: position 458,944 of record LPNX010920168.1, on the reverse strand, counting down.
CGAGTCAAGGCTGTCACCTTGTTCTTGACTCCTCCGTTTAGGCCAACTCCTAATCGAAGCCAAGGGGGGTAGACCCTATTAAAATCTAAGGCTGTTAAGTCTTTACTGTGTTTGTGGATGAGTAAAAATATTTAGGAATTTAAAAAAATGTTACAAGATACTTGCAAATAGGTTCTGAGATAATACTTAAAATAAAGAGCACAACCGCATATGAGATTAAATTTTTGGTAACCCAATTGTTTAATTTACACCGGAATTCAGATTACTTAGTAGAGATACGAAAAACAGACCAGTGCCTTAAATGGAGTCACCAATGAAATAGGAGTGCTGAAAGTGCTAAAAGATATGTTTTGCAAGTGCTCTTGGTAATTTTATTTTAAAATATGAAGAGGCGTGAATTAGATTAGGAGGAAGGGAACTCCAAATACACCTGACGGTACACGGAGTATGTCCAAAACCCTTATCTGATGCGGTTCCACGCGAGGAATATGTGGGATGGACCGGAGTCTGTGAGACGTGTCCAATACTACACCAACAAGAGTGTAGCATGACGGTGTCTCGAGGTCACCACCCAGTTGTTCCTGCTTCTTCTTTGAACTTTCCTCGCAATAGATTAAATCGAAGCCTTGGATTTTCGCCTGTTCAAAGGGGAGTTGATTTTATTAAGATGAGTTTTAATTAGATGTGAAACTTATTTGAATGCAACAAACCCCGTTTTCTGAGTATCCAAAGCTCGAACAAGCCTGCGATGGGTAGAGCATACGTGGAGGTTTGTGCGAAATGTTTGTTCCAGTTTAAGATTGTGAAAACTAAAAAAGGATACAATGTGAGACTTAATTATTACAGCCAATAGTCTCTTTCTGGTCAAGTACTCGGGCAAGCCCTTGTCTGTGAACCGTAATCGGGAAAGCAAGGCTGGGTTAGTATTCAATTACTTTTATAAAAAAGTAAAGAAAAATCAATCTAACTAAAGCATAACTATTCTAAAGCAATAATGATACAAAAAACACATAAAGAAAACCATTAAGGGGACGACACGAATCCCCGAGGGGGGATGGGGTGCAGGCGCTTGGAAATCCCACTTGCTTTTCTTATTATTATTATATTACAAGTGAAAATGGTGGCCGCCTTTTGTCCTTATAGATTTGGATCCAAAGGCTTACATGTTTTAGGAATGAAGAAGGAAAGAAGAAGGTTGTTTTGGGAAGCCTTTGATGGCTTAGATCTTCAATTTTTCAGCAACACTTCCCTTTGTCCTGTCAACAAAAGTGAAAAACCAACCATCTGTAATGCACCAAATGTGCCAAATAAAGCATTAAGAACATACAAATTTAAGTACTTAAATGATAAACAATAAACCTAAGTACTTAATCAATCTAGATCTACTCAAAATAAAGCTTTAAGATTAGGATCTAGCAATGTACTTAAATAAATCAGCCTTTGAATAATCTTTTAAAAGAAACTAATTTACTTAAGCATTTACAAAGTAACTGGAACCAGAGTAAAGTTTATTTTTAAAGGTGACGGAAAGAAGGAAGAAGGAAGTGCTCAAGCAAAGTGCCTAGATCTAAGGAATCCAATGGTGGGAAGCAGCGGAACTATGTCTTTCTTAAAAGTGCTTGAAGAATGGTAGATTCAACTGAGATCATCCACTCCAATCAAGCTAGGAAACCTCCATCACTAACAATACTTGCACAAAGGGGATCAAATCTAGTATTTCAAGAAATGAAGATTGAGAGAACATAATTACAACCTAGTACAGTTAGCTACTCCTAGATATTTATAAGCAAAGAATAGTAAATGAAATCAAACTAGAATCATTTACCCTATATGTTAACAACAATCTGAAGGCTAGATAGATCGCCACATTAAGCAAAGAAAAAAGCAACAATACAATTACCTTACATGCCAATGACAATATTCATCCACACACTAATGCAACACACCATGGACCTCCAAAGTCTTTCTATTAATCATAAAAATAATTACAGTACAAAGCTTCATAGCTTGGGCGGAGCCTTCAGTCCTTTGACCATGAGAAACAATGAACTAGGAGCCCACTTAAATAACCAAATGAGAGAGGGGGGTGCTACCTACACTAAAGGAGTGGTAGTTGATATGAGTTAAACTGAGTTGTATTGAGTTGGAGTGAAGTGGAACTAGAGAGGCAACTGGTCCTCTCTCCACCAAACTCCAGCAGCCCACTCTTCAAAAGCCACATCATCCCAACGATTTGTTTGCTTCATGAGGTTGGCGCCTCTCTCCCTTCACGCGTGAGTTTCCAAACAATGGCGTCACCATTTAATACAATGCGATCTCACAATAATATAATACAAATAACATAACTTATCCAAGGTTCTTCAACCTTATGAAGAGGGGTCCACCTTCGTTGCTATCACAACCCTCACATATGTTGGCGCTTTCTCTATAAGTTGACATCACCACCATCTCAAAACATTCGCCACTATTACCAACTCACTTGCTTGTTGCTTCATATAATATAATATATCACAACTAAGACACGGCTTATCCAAGGTTTTTTAAACTCTCATGAAGATGGGTCCACCCCCTATAAACACTTGCTAGCTTGTTTGGTGAAGTTAGCGTGAAGCTTTATTGAGGTTGACGTCATCTCTTTCCCCTTTTAACCACTCTCTACCATGATTAAACCAAAGTTTAAGTTTCGTTTCATATGGAAGAGGGTCGCATGCTTATGGGGGACCTGTTACCTCTTAACTTGTAGGGGTAAGATTCAAACCTTTGGCAGGCAGAGGTTTCATGAAGCTGGTTCAGACAATCAACAAGAGCTATGCAGGCTGAAACTAGCACACAAAATTACACTAAGTAAAAACCAACTGCAGTCACAAGCTGTTCCATAAGCCAAAAGCAGGGTACCTGATTGGGATGCAGGCAACCAAAAGCAGGGTACCTGATTGGGATGCAGGCAGAATTTGGCATCCACCACATATCAAAGTTTAGAGAAAGAAGTCGTTCCCGAGTGTTTTTGGGGGCCAAGAAGTCGATAAGGATTGCGGCATTCAGAACCCGTAGTCATAATTTTGTTTTGGCGACCCCCATGCTGATCCTTGTCTTGCCAAACATGACATATGGCATGCTTTTTGGTCATTGAAACATTTCACTTATCAGTTTGAAGTATTAAGCAACGATTCTAGGAGAATGAAAGAATAAACAACACGCTCACCAGCTCGTAGCAGTTGATTCTTTTATTGTTGAAAGGCTCTCGTCTCTGTGTGAAGAGAGCCACGCCTTATAAAGCCAACTATCGAGAGACATTTCACAAAGTCTGGATGCATCGGTGGTTAGTGTTATCATTTCCATTGACAGCCAACAGCTTCATTCTATACGGGAGGCAAGCATTTCTCCACATTGTCTAAGGACCCACGCTCTGCTGGTAGCATAGGCGTGAAGTGTGGTTTGGACTATGTTTTCAACTAACAACAATCTTACCATGTGTTCAGTCATTTAAAACTCGGGGTTCAAACAAGGCACACAACTGCAGTTTGAACCCGACTTGTTTTATGGGCAGCCGAATCGCAGAGACTTTGGAATAGCGCATGGGCTGAGTTGCGAAAGAATCCACGTTCTTTTTTTTCTTCGGCAATTGATTTTGACAACTGTTTTTTAAATAAAACTGATAGATGTACTGGAAACCATCTACCATTCTCGTCACTTGCTGCGTTCATTGGGAAATTGGTTACATGTGTTCATCATAGTCGTCTCTGGTGCATCTCCATTGCAACGTGGAGTTTTCGGCAGCGCCGAACCATCCATGTATCACGTCTTTTCTTGGCAATCTGTGGGCTCGGGGTTCGATCGGAATTTTGGAATCTTCACTTGGCATTATGAGTAGGCCCGAGAATCTAGATTGGTGTGGATGGTGGAATACTAGCGCATACTTTAAAACTCTCAGTTAAGCAGAGTGGAAGATTTTCCTTTAGCCAAAAATTGTTGTGGAGGCCAGGTCAGAAGTGGTCGATGTCGCCTCAATTTAGGACGTCGAGGATCGTGGGAGCAATCAAGCGTGGTCACTTTCGCAGTCAAAATTGTGGAGCAGATCTCGCATTATTTGATGGCCGCTTGCATGAAAACTAAACCTTGTCAAAACTGATTTCTTGCCAACACTTAGCTCTCAAACGACTGGCAGATTAGAGGCAGAGACTGAATTCTCTGTCGACTGGCAGCTGACTTCTCTCATTGGCAGCTGAAACGATGCCTTCGGGAGAACCAACTATCTGTTGAGATAATCTTAATCGAGACGCGGAGTTGAGCCAACAATTGTCTACCTGCATATCAATTTTCTTACGTGGCAGCTGTATGCTCGAAAATCGATGTCAAGAAGTCAACTTGGGATAAAATTGAGTTCTATTTGATAACGTGGCAACATAAAGTGACAAATTAGTAACGATGGCAGCCAAGCCTGAGCTCTAATTTGGTTTAAACCATACACTTGGCTCGCATTTCCTTTGGTAGCCAAAACGTTGATTTTTGGAGCAGCGTCCCATTGACAACTGATTACACGAATTCATTGTGAGAGAAATGGCAGTCAATCAAGGGTATCTTCGTTGCTACGTGGAGAGTTGTAGAAAACGCCCTTGTCTGTTTGGATCCACGTGCTATATGTTATTGAAGCAGCCGATTTCTTGGAGTTATATAGACAGAGAATTGGACTCTCAATTGGGTGTCTAATGGTTACATAAAATTTCAAACTCTAAGTTAACGATGGATCTGTTTTTGTTAAGTGGTAGTTCACTTATGATGTAATAAAGTTTCCTTAGACGAGGAAAGTGGATCTTATTCCACTTTTTCTTGTTTCTTTTATTATTATATTTATTTTTTAAAGGAAAAAGCGAGAATGGCTTTTAGGTCTTTTAAAAAGGACTTGCCTTCTCTTTTGGAATCATGGAAAAACTGGGAGGATTTTTCCCCAGGGCTTAATAGAAAAAATATCGTTTTGGGTTTTATGATTGTTTAGTTGAGTACTCTCTATGGTGTGTGGCATAAACTTGTGTGAATGAGCGGTTGTTGGTAGAGGCCTTCTTTCCTATGTTTGTGTCGGAGGCCATAAACAGATGCTACCATCCTATTGGAAGGTGGAAATCCTAGCAGTTGCTAGCCTTTTCTCTTTGTAAGCGTGCATACACGGGTATTGATGTTTACACTTAATCAAGTTTGATTGTGTAGTATCTCCCTCCTTTGCATAGTGCATCTTTTACAATTAGGAGGAAGAATATCTAGTAGCTGTGCCTTTGACACAAGGCCCTCGTGGGTTCTCCCTTGACTCCATTTCTCCCTTTAGGTATACCGGCACTGGTCCATTAGTTAGGTTTGATCTTTCCCTCCTTCCATCAACCATTCAATTTACCTATTATACTACAACCATTTCTCTAAGACAACCTCTTCTATTCACTTTGTCCGCCATTGTTTTCTGCTTTAGTGATCTTAACCTTAGGAAGCCCCCCTTGAGTTGGAGAAGAGCCAACCTAAAGCGAGGAAGAGAGGAATGTGGTGACAGTGGCTGCTCTTTTCGTAGTTGCCATTGGGCCGGTGCGCCTAATTTTGGGCTTTGACACACGCACGCCGGTCAGGAGCGGCAATAGGACCCATGCCATGTCATTTCTCCAATTAAACAAATCAATTTTGACTTTGATTTTTGACTTTCTCAACTTGTCCTTTAGTGCCAATTTGTTGCACTTTTAACCTTAAAATGACGTTTTAATGCACTTTTAGAGAAATAATATTCCACAGGGTGTTTTAGCTGCCAAAAAACATAGGAAAAGTGGCCTCTGGAGTAAAGAGGACGCTCTGAGTGTGAAAACGAGTATCCCCATGCCAAAAACAGACTCTAGAACCATCAATTATTACATTTTGAAGTTTTTTAATTAAACCATTAAAAATGGCCTAATTTTGTGGGAAAATTTTATTTTCTTGGAACTGAACAAAAACTTAGGTGACCTAGCACATGTCCATACAACTCAATTCGAATGCCTAACATGTTTATAAACACTGACACAGAGTCTCTAATAACCTCCTAACGCCTAACCACCAAGACGACTACCCCAACTTTGGAGGTGTGAGTGAAAAACTCGAAAATTATTAGTTGTTTGTTCAACAACCAATTACCAAGGGAAAAAACACTATGGGCTAGTCAGCTTGATGTCTAAGTCTAGGAAGCCGAGCCTTTAAAAAAATTTGACCATGCTAGCACATTTTTTTCAATTTCCCCAAGGGGGTATGAACATGTGTTACAAATATTTTGAACAGACCCCCAAAAAAAACCTGGCGGACTTCTGAACTCTGATCATGAACAAGTGTGCTTGTTCAAACCTTGCTGACTCACTTGAAAAATCCACCAAGTACAACTTAGGTGGTAACAAGCCACACATATGAAAATTAAATGCTTATATTTTTGGTCAAATTGACCCAGGAAAAACCCCGAAGGGAAAACCTGTACTTCAGAGAGATATTTTATTCTTCAGGAAAATTTAACAATAAATTACAACAATACTTATCTCAACATTTCTTCCTTGAAATGCATGCCAAACAATCACTGTACGGTTCGCAATAAATTCCAGAATTAACACCTCGAAACTCATGCCCGCTGACAAGAATACGGTCCACACATGTGGCCTCGTTTTTTGTGCAATAAATGCCTCGAAATTCGTGTTGTACAAATGTTGTACTCTCCTCGAAATTTGTGCCTCCTGCCTCAAATTCGGTTTTGTTGTACAGATCTGTACTGTACGGAATCTTCCTCGATTTCTGTGCAAATTAAATGAAATTGTATGGCTGCCTTGAAATTCGTGCCTCCTGCTGGTTTTTTTCTGTTGGAAAATGTGGCTTCTCTGAATTTTTCTTCCTTGAAATTTACTGCAAAGGTTTTCTCTCGGATTCTTCTCTTGCTCCTCTTTCAAAATTCTCTCTTGTGAAAGTGAACAAATGAATCTCCATTTGTCTTTCGCAAGCCCTTTTTGTTTTGAGATCAATGGCTTAGGTTAAAAGCGAACTAAGTGAGATCTAGGGCCCATATCATTTCCTCATTAAAAAATCACTTTTAATTAATAAATGAGACTTTAATGCACACCCACATTTAATATTCATAAAGTCACTTTGTAATCATTAACTCAAACTTTCATTAAAAATGTCGCTCTATAAAAATAAAGTCAATCTCACCTTTTTAATTAGTTTAGGGACCGCTTACTAAAGCGTCCTTGTGCACCCCAAGGCATGAGTGACAAACACTTCCTAGGTAGAAATTCAACACTCCCTCTTATCGAGGAAGGTGTTTTTCACCACTCCCATCTTGTCTTTGAAATGTATGTGTTTTCCTCTTCCCAAAGACTTCATGAGAATATCTGCCACTTGCTCATCTATAGAAATGTACTGTAACTCTACAACTCCTCTCTGGACATAATCTCTGATGAAGTGGTATTTGATCTCAATGTGCTTTGACTTGTCATGAAACACTGGATTCTCAGAGAGCCTGAAGCAACTTTGATTGTCACAGTGAATGATAGTAGGCCTCAACTCTTGACCAAATAAGTAAACCATGAATTTGCGAAGCCACAATGCCTCGCAACTAGGCTGCCATGTACTCAGCCTCTGCAGAACTCAAAGCAACAGACTTTTGCTTTCGACTAAACCACGACACAACTGTCGAGCCCAACCTGAAACAACAATCGGAAGTGCTCTTCCGGTCCGAAGCACTGCCTGCCCAATTTGAATCCGTGAAGCCAACCAAGTCTACTCCACCCGATCTCCTATAGTCTAGACCATAGTCTACAGTCCCAACAAGGTATCTCAAAATATGTTTTGCGGTTGTCTAGTGTACTCTTATCCGATTCGGCTCCTCGCAAGGAATATGTGGGTTGGTTGGAGTCTCTGAGATGTGTTCAACACTACACCAACAAGAGTGTAGCCTAACGGTGTCTCGAGGTCACTACCCAATTGTTCTTGCTTCCTTTGTGGATTTTGCCACCGCAACGGACCAAATCGAGGCGTTGGATTTTCTCCTGGGGAGGTTAATTGAGATGTGAAAACTAATTAATCTAGTCACCCATGTTGCTTTTAATGCAACCAACTGTTCGGTCGAACTGCAGCGGTGCAGAGCATACACAACGAAGCCTATGTAAATTTTAAGGATTTTATTACTTGTTTGTTTGTTAAAAAAATGAAAAAATGACCTCCAAGAGTCTCTTTCGGTTCAAGTGAACCTCAATCGGGAGAGCAAGGAGAGGTAATTTTTATTATGTTAAAATGAAATAAACTGAATAAGCAAACAAGTAAGAAAAGTTATCTAATTCATCCTACCACACATCTCTTCCCCTTTCGGGTAACTTGGGAAGTTGTGGGGTAAGTATTAGCATTACTTTGATTTAACAAGATATGGAATGATATAATATTTATCAAAGTATACTATCCTGCAAAAAAAAAAAAAACTAAAAAAAAGCAGAAAAATGCTAAAAACGATAAAAGACAAAGACACGGATCCCCTTGGGGAGATGGGGAGTGGGCTCGAAAGAGCCTACTCGAGATATCTTTTATTTATCGCGGTTACAATATTAGAATAAATGCTCTTTGGTCCTTGTTATCTGGGATCCAAAATCTTACAAAAAGTTAGAAACGAAAACTCGGACGCAGGGGGAACCCTGGGAAGTTTCGGATAGCCACAAAATGTATTTTTCAGGCAGAGTTTCCTTCTCCTTTTTTGATGGGTTTGCTAAAAACCAGCAAGCAAATGTCAGTAAAAAGTGCCCAAAAACAATTTGGAAGTGTCTTTGGACAACGCACAAAAACTCGTAAAAAATTTCCAAGTTAAACTAGAAAAAAGATGCGACAATTAACCAAGGTGTTGCTGCCTAATTCGCACCTTGGGTAACGTGGCAGAAATCTTCAAACCACTGGGTGCAACCTTGGGGGCAAGCTCGAGCCAAGTGCTGTCACTTGATACTTAGCTCTTCTGTCTAGGTCAACTCCTAGCGAAGCCAAGGGGGGTGGACCTTAATGAAAAGTAAAATCTAGGGTTTTTACTCTACGAGAGAAATAATTAATTCTAGGAGTTTTAATATGAAATGGATGAAATTTAAAGAATAACCGATTACTGCAAACAAGATTAACCTTAACAACCCCTCTGAAATTTGGTACACAATATTCAATGACACATTGCAAGATTAATTTATGCAAAAATATAATAGAAAAGACCAGTGCCAAGATGAAAGGAGTGCTTGCGAATGTTGGTTGCTAGTGTAGTCTCAGTGAAAGTATTGCAGTCTCTTGGTTGGTAAATTTTAGATTATTTAAATGAATTGATTAAAGAATGGGTAAATTGTGGGTTTGGCCCAACAAGTCAAGTCCCTTCGAACTGAGTGCTAAAGCAGTAATACCAAGTGTCCAACTGGGCGAGGATGAACCTGCTTGGAGTAGCCCCCTGACTCTGTAGTGATTACCCTTTGCAACCTCCCGAGTTCTTGAGAAAATCACTTGTGTGGATTTTCCTATTAGGTCTAGTAACTCGTATCCCTTTCTGCTACAACCAGCAGTGTAGAGCATACGGGGAAGGAGTCTTTGTTAATTTTTAAAAAGTTTTAGAACAAGTTTTCTGATTTAGAAAAAGGTAAAAATCCAAGAGTCTCTTTCCAGATTCAGTACTCGGGCAAGCCCTTATCCACGAACCTGTACTCAGGAAAGCGAGGGGGTTTATTTTAACTTAGCAATGCATAACAAAATTGTTTTTTAATTACTACACTGCTTAAATCTTTTCCCTTATGGTACTTCGGTATAGCGTAGTGGGTAAGTATTCAGTATACTTTTGCAAAACTTAAACAAATCATGAAATGATAAAGAAAAACAACCTACGCTAACAGCACATAAAGAAGACAGAAAAATGACACCGACACAAATCCCCCCTGGGGGGGATGGGGACCGGGCTCTAACGAGCCTACTCAAACTTACTTTTATTAATCAGTTACAATGCTGCGGAAGAGAGTGCACTTTGGTCCTCAAATTGGGATCCAAAGGCTTACAACTTATTAAAAAAAATTCCTTTTATGCAAGGGGGAGCTTCGTTTGTCTTCTTTTTTTTGTTGATTTTGTGAAAATTTGCCAAAGTTTCCCTCTCTTTTATCGCAAACTTGCAAAAATAACCAACAAATATTAGTGGAATGTGTCCAAAAGCACTTTAAGTCTGCTTTGGAAAAACTTCCAAATTTTGCCAAAAATTTTATAAGTAACAACAAAATGAAAATACTAGGTAAAAATGACTGAGAAAGTGATCTAGAAAGCTACTTTGTCATGGTCTTTATTTGCTTCTTAAGGAGATAAAATAAATCAAGGCACTAACTTGCTGGATAATGAATTAAACCAACTACTATCCTTTAAAAAAAAGCTTTTAGTTTTTCTGCTAATAATGGCTTGAAATAAGATAGCTTAAACCCTAGATCTGAACTAAGAAATGATGATTCCTTTAAACTTTAGCAACATCTAAAAATGAAAAGTAATTACGATCTATGTATGAAGATGAACCTTTAACTTCAGATCTGTAACTACTTTTTCAAATAAAGGACAAGGTAAAATTTTAAATAATAGTTGAGAAGGAGAGGGAGAGAGGTTTAGAGAACAAGAATATCTTTGAGGCGCTTGATTGTGGGGCACTGAGGGACTTTATCTGCAAACAAAAGTGTTAGAAATGAGGAAGATCAAACAAGATCTTCTCGATCTCCAGCTAAAATAACCTGTACTTCACACAACTCAACAACCAATGGTTAAATCTAGCAGCATATATACTTTTAGAAATCAATGTGAAAATGTTCATAAACAAATGAAATATTCGATTTGCATCTCTAAGCATTCATACTAAATAAATTGAAGCGGTAAACAAACAGCTTAATTTACCTCGCAAAACTGATACTAGTCCTTCAAGCAAGCTAGATTTGGAATTTGGAAAGCAAGATGGATCCAACACATATTATCCCCAAAAAGCACAATGGTAGTACATCCACTCAACAAAGCACCACACAAATAGACCTCCAAAGTCTCTTTTATTTCTCAGATAAACAATGATTACAATAGCTAGCTCTTCCCAATATAATTCCAACTAGTTTGAATGAGGAGAGCAAGCTTTATTTATAGCAAATACAAGCCCGGGGGGGGGGCATCACCAACACTGGCAGAAGAAGTAAGAGTTCAGCCGAGTGAAGTTGAGTTGAACTGCATCAATCAGAAAAATCAATGGGCTGATTCTTTAGTTTAACTGAATAGTTAGTATGGAGGAGGTGCCACCTCAAATGAGGTAGGCGACCTCACTCCAACTCCCAAAGGCCAACTCACCAAACCAAATCGCATGCTCTTATTTCCTTCACGCCATTGTACGGCTATGTGACGTGAGCCTCACCAAGCAAATACTCGTTGGGATCTAAACTTTGATGGATCCATAATCGGAATATCTCCAAAGCTTCCAAGCGAAAGGAAAAAAGGGGGGGGTGCACTCCCTCATGCTAATGCAACCCCAACATGCCAGCGTGAACACCTCCTTGGCTGACGTCACCTCTTTAAAATTCATCGCTTGGAAAAATAAGCAATGTATTTATTGTATCATGTAATAAGACAAGGTTTTTGGAGTAATATGGATGTGAGGGTCCACTCCTTAGCTAGCGAAATATACCTTCACGTGTGAGCTCTTTCCATGGTGAATTGACGTCACCATACTCCAATCCATCGCTAGCTCGTAATAAAACCAATGTAGAGTGGATTTATTAAAATAAAACAAGCATTTTTATTGTGATGTGGATATAAGGGGCCTACAACCATGCTCACGCTTTTCTTCATGCTTGACGTCACCATCATGTTATAACTTGGTTCATATTTTTTCTTAGACCAAAGTTTAATATTCATTACCTCATATAGAGAGGGTCGCACTCTTTAGGGGACCCATGCCATGTCTCCCCATAACCTCAATATTTTAATAATTTGACTTTTCAACTTTTGACTAAAGTGCCAATATGTCCAAATTTAGCATTAAAATGCCATCTTGATGCATTTTTAGCCAAATACTGCCTCATGGGGTGCTCCGGCTGCCCGATTGATGTAGAAAGTGGTCCCTGGGGTAAAGTGGGTGCTTCGAGTGTGAAAATGAGCATCCCCACGTCAGAAACGGACTTCGTATCTGACTTCTATTACATTTTGAAAATTTTTAATTAAACCATTAAAAATGGCTTAAAAAACGGAAAAAAAATATTTTTTGCGGAAACTGACGAAACTCTAGGGGGACCTATTACATGTCCATACGACTCAATTCGAATGCCTAACATGGTGAAAAACACCGACACGAAGGCTCTAATAACCTCCTTAGGCCGAAACACCAAGATGACTACCCCAGCTTTGGAGGTGTGAGTGAAAAACTCAGAAATTATTAGTCGTTTGTTCAACAACCAATAATAACCAAGGGAAAAAACACTCTGGGCTAGTCAGCTTGATGTTCAAGTTCGGGAAGTCGAGCCTTTTATAAAAAAATAAATGCTAGGACATTTTGTACAATTTCCCCAAGGGGGAATGAACATGTGTTACAAAAAATAAAAGGGCCATGAATGCCTGAAAGGACTTCCGAACTCTGAATATGAACAAGTATCCTTTTCATCATTGGCGGCTCACTGAAAGTCCAACTAGGTGCAACCTAGTCGGTAACACAAGGAAAGCTAGCTTTCCTTGGGATCTTGGCTTGCTTTTTTGGGCAGCCAATAATATTTAGCACTTTATTGCAAGATATATCATTAGACTTTAAAGAAAAACTATTTTATGCAAATTAGAGATTTTTCCTAAAATGCCTTTGCAAAAAATAAAATTTCTTATGCAAGATCTATTTTGAATGAGATGAAAACTTAAGCACTTGCTAGATCCGAGCTATTAAATCTTGAAAACACTAGATCGAAACAAAGATTTGTATTTTAATGCATAGATCTAAGTAAACAAGATACGAAACCGAAGGGAATATTAATTTTAAATAAGTGAAAGGAGAGAAAAAGAGTGTGCTATCGCAGAGGGTTTGCTTGGAATCTTCATAGTGAAATGCTGAGGGGCTATGTCTTTCGTATTTGTTTGAAGTGGGGTGGAGTCAAACTAGATCCACACCTCGTCAACGCTAGGAATCTTGAAACTAAACCGAACACTTGCAATACCCATGAAAACATATACAAAGGCATCGTCTATCAAAGAAGAAGGAATGTCATCCCAACCAAGTTAGATCAACACATACCGAAGGTAAAAATCTCTCCCCATGTAGATCTGAATATTGATTTGGGTAATTGGTTGTCTAGTGCTAAAATTCCTGTCCCAGTAGTTGAGATCCTGAAAATTCCTAGTCAAAGAGATATTTTCATGAAAACCTTAGAGAACCCTAAGGAAAAGAATGTTGAAAAACCTAAAGAAGCAATTACTGAAAAGACTAAGGGAAAGGTAGCCAACAAAACAAAAGAGACAGTTATGAACAAGCCTGTTGAGAGTCCTACTAGGAAACAAAACAACTTTAATGAAGATACTCCTATTGTTTTGCATAGTAGAGATCCTAACAAAGAAGACCATCCTGCCTTCTACATTTCATTGATTGCAAATGATAAGCTAACTGCACAATTGTATGCTTGATTCAGGTGCATCTTCTAACATCATGACTAGGAAAGTTATGGAGAAAATGGGTCTAAAGATAACAAGGCCATATCAAAATGTATGTGCCACGGACTCGAGAGAAATTGATGTTGTGGGTATAATTTTGAAATTTCCAGTCAAGTTAGCTGCCTACCCAAACATTGGTGTGACCATGGACATTGTAGTCATAGATATACTTGATATATGGGGAATGTTGTTATCAAGGAAGTGGGCTGCTTCCCTTGGCAGATCTATCTAAATGGATTGGACCTATGCCATGATTCCAGCTTTTGAAGATGCACATGTCAAACTTTATAGGGAAAATGAAAGGAAGTATTTTATTGAAAATCCTGATGAATCGGATAATGAATACATCTGCGAGATAGATTGCCTGGGAAACCATGCCATCTATGCAAACTACCTTATACCTATCAAGGAAAAGGCCAATAATGAAGAGGCTGATGAACTATGGAGAATGAGTTTTGATGGAGCTTTTTCTAAGTCAGGAAAAGGGGCAGGGATTGTCTTAACTTCACCATCAAACAAGAAGTTTAACTTTGCTTATAGACTTGAATTTGATGCATCTAATAATGTGGCTGAATATGAAGCACTTCTGCTAGGGCTGGAGATTGCAAAAGGCATGGGAATTAGGGTTTTAAGTATCAAGGGTGATTCAGACTTTTCCCAAGTCAAGAATTTATTGCATGTAAGTGTGGAAGACTAAAAAAGTATAGGAATGCAGTATGGGACACCATGGAATTTTTTAGTGCTTTAGACCTCATGGCGGTGCCTCGATTAGAAAACAGTGAGGCAGACAAACTAGTAGTAGTAACTTCCACTTTAGAGTTCACTGAAGAGTTGATAGAGGGAAATAAGAAATTTGAAATAAATTTTAGGCCCTTTGTCCCAAACAACCTAAATCATTGGCAAGTGTTTAAAGATGACAAATAGATTATAAACTTCATCAATAACATGAAAGAGTTTTCAGACTTTCAAGTCAATTTTAAGGAGGAAGAATCCTACAAAGGAGAAGATGATCAGCCTAGTAATCCCGTCCCCAAGAAAGTGGTAGAATGGGAAAGAGCTTTTGATAGGAAGGATAGGTGTAAAAAGAAAGAAACCAGAAAACTGGAGGATTACATAGAAATAAACATTGGAACTGAAGAAGAGCCAAGAAAAATAAAAATTGGAAATGGAACTTTGAGAAAGAGAGAAAAAACTTGGTTGAGTTAGTAAAAGAGTTTAGAGATGTGTTTGCTTTTACATATGATGAATTAAAAGCTTATTGAGATGATGTATTTCAGCACACAATTCCTTTGAGACTAGATACCAAGCCCTTTCGACAAAAGCTGAGAAGAATGAACCCCAAGTTAGTTCCCTTGGTCCAACAAGAGTTGTAGAAAATGTTGGCAGCTGGCATCATTGCGCCAACAAGACATTCATCATGGTGCTCAAGCTTTGTTGTAGTTAGAAAAAAGAATGGATAGTTGAGGATATGCATTGATTTCCGAAATTTGAATATTTCATGCTTAAAAGACAATTACCCCTTGTTGGATATGGAAATATTACTACAAAGGGTAACTGGGTCAAGCATGATGTCTATGTTGGACGGATTCTCTGGTTATGACCAAGTCCTTGTTAAGAAAGAAGATCGACACAAAACCACCTTCACTTGACCTTGGGGAACATTTGAATATTTAAGGATACCCTTTGGTCTTTTGAATGCAGGTGCAACTTTTCAAAGGGCTATGGATTATGCTTTCAATGAACTAATTGGGAAGATAATTGAAATCTATCAAGATGACCTTACTGTTTTCTCCAAAGAAAGATCTGATCATATAGGCCATCTCAGGAAAGTTTTTGAAAGATGCAGAAAGTTTGGCATTTCTTTGAATGCTGCCAAATCGGTTTTGGGTATAGATGAAGGCAAGTTGCTTGGGCACATTATTTCCAAAGATGGTGTGAAGATAGATCCTGGAAGAGTAGAAGCCATAAAGAAGGTTCCCTTGCCTCAAAATAAGAAAGCCTTACAGTCTTGTAATGGTGAAATCAATTTCATAAGAAGGTTCATACCAAATCTAGCTGAGTTAATGAAACCCATGCAAAAATTACTTAAAAAAGATGTTAAGTTTGAATGGGATAGTGAAGGAAAAAAAGCCTTTCGAAGCATCAAGGATTGTATAGGAAGATCTCCAATCTTGACTAGCCTAGACTATTCTAAAGACTTCCAGATTTTTTCATTTTCCTTAGAGGATACAATCGTTGGAGTTTTGTTGCAAAAGAACAAAGAGGGTCAGGAACAACCAATTGCTTTTATGAGTAGGTCCTTACAGAATTCAGAGCTAAAGTACACTATAATGGAAAAACAGGTCTATGCCCTCGTTAAGTCTTTAAAACACTTTAGAACTTATGTTGGGTACTCTAAAGTAGTTGGTTATGTGCCCCACTCAGCGGTAAATGACATTTTATCCCAACAAGATTTCCTTGGTATAAGAGGAAAGTGGGTATCAAAGATCCAGGAGTATGACTTAGAGATTTGTTGTTCGCCGAAAGCACACCGTCAGCAGAAATCTTTTGGACTGCTGTTTCCCAAGCAGGAAAGGTGTGGCCTTGGGGGAAAGCAAAGAGCCAGGTGCTGTCACCTGATCCCAGCTCCTTCGTTAAGGCTAACTCCTAACGAATCCAAGGGGGGTGGTCCCTATTAGAAGAAAATCTATGGTTTTTAGTCTACGGAAGAAAAGACTAAATCTAGGAGTTAATATGAAATGGATGAAATTAAAGATTACCAATTACTACAAACAAGATTTAACCTTAGCAACACTTTAAATCAAATCATATACACAATATTCAATGACACATTGCGTGATTCACTTATGCAAAAAAGAATAGAATAGACTAGTGCCAAAATGAAAAGAGTGCTTGCAAATGTGGGTTGCTAGTGTAGTCTCAGTGAAAGTATTGCAGTGTCTCGGTTGGTAGATTTTAGATTATTAAATGAATAATTAAGGGCGCGGGTTAATTGTGGGTTTGGCCCAACAAGTCAAGTGCCTTCGAACTGAGTGCTAAAGCGGTAATACCAAGTGTCCAACGGGGCGAGGATGAACCTGCTTGGAGTAGCCCCTTGACTCTATAGTGATTACCCTTTGCAACCTCCCAAATTCTCGAGAAAATGACTTGTGTGGATTTTCCTATTAAATCTAGTAACTCGTATCCCTTTCTGATATAGCCAACTGACCAGACAAGCTGCAGCGGTGTAGAGCATACGGGGAAGGAGTCTTGGTTTATTTTATTAGAAATGTAACAATAAGTTGCAATTTTTATTAACAAACTACGCTCTCCGACAGAGAGTGCTCTTGATCCACCTTATGGTGAGATTCAAGAGTCTTATCTAATCTATCATGTTAGTGCAATGCAGAATGCTTTCCGATAGAGAGTGCTCTTTGTTGTCCGCTGAATGCACACCAGCAACAGAAATTTAATGAAAGTTGTCTCCTCACTTGAGAAAGTGGGAGAGGTGTGGCCTTGGGAGCAGGCACAGAGCCAGGTATTGTCACCTACTCCCAGCTCCTCCGTTTAGCCCTAACGAAGCCAAGGGGGGTAGTCCCTAACAAAGAGTTTTCTATGGCTCAATGTGTTTAAGTGTTTTTGATGTTTGAGCGATGCAGATGGGTGTTTTTTAGGAGTTATTATGATGAGATCGCGGTTTTAGATGAAATAAACACAAGATAAAGGGCAATCCACGTTGCAATACAAGATATAAGATTAACAATATAATAAAGACTTGAAAAATAAAAGCATCCATAGATAGATAATAAATTCAAGTAGAAACTTCAAAAGGACAAATGGCCCAGATTAATTAAAACATGTAAGTGTAAATAGACCAGTGCCAAATGGAGTAAAAAATTGTATAGTGCTTGGGGATGCTGGAGATACAAGTCTTGAAAATAACTGTTTGTGAGAACGTTTTGCAAATTGTTCTTGGTTTATTTTGTTGTAAATTTTAAAGATGATCTTGCTTAAGGTGTCTAGGAAACCTAACCGGAAATACTTTCAGTGGCTCTGTTCGAAGACATGATGGACCTGTCTGGAATCACAAGCTAGGTGTTCAGAGAATTTAACCAGCGAGTGTCCAGATTGGGTTGCCCGGTGCTCACACTTGGATTTGCCCACCACCTGAGTATTTATTGAAAAAATGCTGGTGCGTTGGTTGTGGGGTGAAAGTTTTATTATGTTATCACTTGTAAGATTAACAAATCTGATCACTGTTCTGAGTACGAGTCCAACTTTTTAGGGTTGACAGAGCATACTAGGTGAGGGATAGCAACGAAGTAAATTTTAATGGGAAAGTGAGTTGAAATGATTTTAAATTAGGAGCACATAGTTCAACTCTCCGACAGAGAGCGCTCTTGACTTCGTCTTATGACAGAAGTTCTAGAGACTTTAACTAAACTATATGCTTAATGCAAGGAAATGCAGTGGGAATGCTCTTCGAAAGAGAGTGCTCTTGACTTGGGTTATGGCAAGTTCAAGAGACTTAGGTTTATTTTAAGAGACAATCCGATTTGTAAAAAAGAAACCAAATGACAACTCAATGAAATTGATAAACAATGACTAGCAATTAATAAACTACTTGCAAAATGAACTAATCTAGCAATTAGTATTCTACAACAAAATGAAATTAAGCTACTAGCAAAAATAAACTAAGCTAAGAAGAAACAAACCACTCAAAGGACAATGCAAGACTTCCCCGAATGGGGGGAGTTGGGTGTGGGGGATTAAAAACCCCACTAACCAGACTCTATTATTTAGTACATATGCCTTTGGGAATTGAAACCCTTGGAAGGACTTTGAGAGAAAAAACTTGAAAAAAAACTTGAAACAAGCTCTTAAGAGCTATTACGAAGGATAATGGCTAATCAATGACTTTTGGTTTGGATCATCCTTATGGTTTCTTCACTTTCTTCTTGGTTTAGATCTTTTTTGTTTCAAAGCTTCTGAAGCTCTTTTCTCCTTCAAAATACCTACACAAACGATCCAACTCAAAGCACCCCTTAGCATTTGTCAAAATAAAATATGAGATCTAAACTAAGTATAACCTAGAAACTTGACAAACAATGCAAGTCTAGTCTCAAAGATGAGATCTAAGAATTAAACTTAACAATGGAAACTAGCTAACATGCAAATAACAAAACTAACTTTGTAAAGATATCCAATGCAAACTTAACAATGAAACAATATGCTTGATCACTTTTTTAAATGGAAAATTTAATTTTTTGAAATGAGATCTAATACTAGTGTGAAAATGCAAACTAAGATCTAAGAAATGCAATCAAGAAGTTAACTAAAAGAAAGGAAATTAACGTAACCAAGACTCTTTTTGTTTTGTGAACTTTTGAAGCAAGGAGAGAAAAACAAGCAAAAGAAAGGAAGAAGGGAAATGGAAGAAGGGGCAAAGGAGAGCTGAAAACAAAGATAGAAGGGGCAGCCAAACAGTGGATAGAGAATGACCCAACAACAGGATGGAAAGAAGCCCACACAGTGGGTAACAAAGCCCAAATTGTGGGGTAAAAAAGGGTGCCCAAACAGAGATGAATGGGGTAGCGAATAGTGAACAAAGGTAGCTGCAAACAGTGAGGAAAAGGGATGAAAACAAAGGGAAAAAAGGTAAAAAATGAAGCTAGAAAAGAAAAAGAAGAGGAGTGTGGGAAAGATAGGCTTGTAGATCCACTACTCAACAAAAGAACCAAGTAACCAAGTTTTAAGTTTTGAACAAGAGACGGATCTTCAAACTTAGCACTTCTTTGCCAAATCTCTAATGCTTGAGATCAACTTTGGGAGATCCTGAAATGCACACGAATGTTAGAAAGTAGGTCTTTTGAAGAGGTGAGAGCTGCAACCGAACTCAATCCTCTCTTCAACCTATTAGATCTGCACAAGAAATTACTCACAAACACACCTTGATCAAATATTCCATGTAAAGCAAAATGGGACTAGAAGAGTATAAGTATTTCCAACTACAGTCTACTCCTTCCAAATCGCATAGAACCCCAACATAAATGGACAAGTTGAACCCAAATGCCCACCCTATGGGCTTAAGAAAGCCTTCTAAGCTAAATAATTGATCAAAGTAATGAAATATGAGCAATAAACAAATACAATATCACCTTAGAATAGATGAAGCACTTCCATAACAAGCATCAACACCACATGGACCTCGAAAGTCACTTTATTTCAATAAGCCAATGGCTATACGATTACAAAATGGCAGAGTAAGTTTGCCCAAAAATATTCCTCATAAAAGAGCAGGCAATGCCATCCTTTTATAACAAAACAAGAGACCTCAAAACCCTAACTCGAATTGGCATCCAAGTGAGAGCCAAGCTATGGAAAAATCCCCTGATTCCATGAACTTGGAGCAATGTTTTGAGTTTAAACTTCAAGTCTGGTAGGCGTGAGTGGGGAGGTGGCCTCCACCTTGGCAAGGTGCCCCCCAATGTAGCCTTGGAGATATCACCCACGAATATGGAGACTCCAAGTGTAGATGCGTGAGATCTTTGGGATAACGTGAGTTGAAGACTGAGATATGCGGAAGATGAAGACTGAGCTAAAATTTATAAGTTAATTGTAAAACTCTAAAAAGTCATAAGGTGTGGCTAGGAAGTTGTTTTTGCCATGGGGGTGCTCATTTTCTAACTCAGAGCACTTAACCCTAAACCAACTTTCCTAAGTTTTTGAGTAATTATTTAACTCCAAAATTAATAGTTACTTGAAAAACCCAAAAAAGACCCAAAAGATGAGATAATTTATAATTAAATAATTCGATAATTAAAAAAGTAAAGGAAACTCGCCGAAATAAATTTTGGTGACTTGGCAAAGTAAAGTGGCAAGTACCCAAGTGTTTTTGGAATATCAAATGTTGCCATAACCAACAAAACCAAGGGATGGAAATTTCTCAAATTGAGAGAGGCGCACTTCTCCAAGTGGGGGCGCAAATCCCAAAAAAAGATGGCATGTATTGTGAATTGGCTTGAGCTTTGGGGATGTGGCATTCACTTTTTGGATATTGCCATTTATCAAGCCCACATCCAACTCATTCCAACCAATTGACAATTCACACAAAGCAAAAAAGCTTTCATGGGTAGATGCGCCCCTCTTGGCTTGCCGGTTTTGCTATTTAAACAGGCTCTCATGCCTCATTCAAGACGAAAGAAATTGCATGGAACTTATGCTCCTGTGCTTTGTAATAATTTATCGAATTTATTAATAAAGTCTTTGGAGGCAAGACTAGTGTGACTCTCTTCACGTGTGTGGATGCTTATTGCTCATTGTGGGAGGTAACCGGTGTCTTTTCATAGCTTATATTGTGGATTAATTATTGTCATTTGAAGGAGAGATATCTCTCAGTAGGGTAAGAGAAGTAGGTTTGTTTATCTATTATCTTATTGATTAGTTGCATGAGATGATTTTAGAGATACATGTTATTTTAGTTTAAATTCATGTTTTCTAAGCTTCTTATGTTATTAACATCAATTTGATTAATCTTTCTTGTATAAGTGTGTTCAAAGGATTGCAGGTTGCTCAGCTTGAAAGGAAGGGTTTCTAGTTTGACTCTCCTTTCTTTTCAGGCCTACCAAGAAGAGCATAATCCCTCCAAGTCCCACTTGGAAGACTCCATTTCTCAAGTTCAAAGGGCTTACGATTCCTCTTCTTCTCTCATCCAAATTTCTAAGTTTTCGTTGGTTACCGGTTACTTTAATAAGTGTTAATCGATTTGGTGAAATTAACATAGATCATAAGCTAAAATCTGACTTACATTTATTCATTAGTTCAGATATGATTAAAAGAGTAACATTTTATAGGATCTAGCTATCAACAAGTACTAGTTTAGCATTTAATTTTTTCTAACTTTAAAGTACTTGAAGTTTATGTCAAAATTTTATCGTTTTATTTGATTATTTGACATATTTGATTGAACATTGCTTGCTGTTTTGCAGCAGAAGTCGGTTAAAGAGGGAGGCGCTCTGGCCAATTTTCGAAGATTCAAGCCATCCGAAGATCCTTCTTCTTACATCTTCTTCTTTTGCCATTTTTTTAAGGCCTTAAACTTGTAAACTTGTATTCTATGTTGCCAGGGTACACGGGGGTAGGGTACACGTACCTGTACTAGGTACCTGTACCGGGTACTTGGGTACTCGTAGGGTATGTCTCTTGCTGTACCTTGTCGTACCCCATACTGGGTCCATGTACTCGAGACTCCATTATAAAAAAAGGGTACTTATAGGAGAAATGGTACGCTGTACCTTGTGTTTGGGTACTCCGGGGGTACAACTGACTCAATAAAATGCAATTCATTGGGGAATATGTAATGACCCCCCACCAAATCTGAACTAATTTTTTGCTAACTATGTATGGAGTCTGGTTCAAGACTTATGTCAAACACTTTGCAACACTGTTCAAATTCCACTGAATATTGTCCAAATATAGTAGATTGATTTTACATTGTTTAACAATGAATGTTTTTATGGTTTTGTGTTCAACACTCATGGAACATAATTTGACTACCAAATGTGCACATAAAAAATATACATATGTATTTAATATTGAGAAATATACTCACATCAATGTGGGAATATATTTGGCAATTTTCAAATTTTTATTGCCTGTAACAGCAGTATAAATAGGTGTTTAAAATAAGATTTCAAGTGTACTTTCATGTCTGAGTTTGATTCTCTGTTATAGCTTCCTGGTACAATGATTTATCAAATTTTATGTAACTTCCCGTCTTCTAATTGATATCTACTGAGTCTATGATTTATCAAATTTTATGTTTCAAATTTTCAATCCGAATGTTTATTGTTCAAATAATCGAATGTTCATTCAAATAATCATCGAATTTATAATTATGAATCATGATTCATAATTTATGAAGAAATCTATATGCATATATATATATATATATAGTACCCCGACATACCCAAGTACCCTTTTTCAAAGAGTGGTGTACCCGTACCCGTACTCATCCCTGCCCCTGTACCCAAGTTTCCTGGCAATGTAGCTTGTATTTCCTATTCTACAAAGGAACACAATTATTTCTTTATAATATTCATTGTAAAAGAGAGAAGCAAGGGGGCAACCAAGTGCCCACACCCCATCCCCCCATCCCCCCAAGGGGCATTCACACTTTATTTTTTTATTTTTGTTCATTTTTTTTAATTTCTTTTAATTTTCTTAAGTAAAATTAAGAAATTCGACTGTGTTCTCGGTAACGAGAGTATCGACACCATGATTTAAAAAACTCATTCTAAGTCACATGACACGAGGACGCTGGACACTGAGGACATGAAAATACGAGTATTCGACACAAGACACGACGATCCCGGAAATAGGACACGAGGGACACGTTTTATATATATATTATAAAATTTTATATATATATATATATATATATTAAAAAAATACATAAAGATCTACATTTTTTTAAAACTAGAAGTATATACAATGTATATCAATCATAATATCATTCAATTGAAATATGACAAGGATGAATCAATAATAAAATTTCCAATGAATCATGAACTTTGAACCAGAAATTGCAGATTTGATATTTCTGATTAAACCACAAAAATCAAAATGTATTACATAGATATCGAGAGAATGCCACCGACAAATACAAAATAGAGTAGATACTACTTAGTATTAAGTCTAGTATCTAGAATACTACAAAATGAAAATACTAGATACAAAATGAAAATACTAAATAGCCACATGGAAAAATATCATAGCTCGTCAATGGTACTAGCCACTGTCAATCATTCTTCTGTTGCTCCATGTCAAAATTAGCATTACTGTCGTAGCTCTTTCCTCTACCCTCCTCCTCTATAACCTTTTTAACAGGACACATGTCTAGAAATCAGGACACGTTTTTGGTACGTGTCCAGATTTCGAGACACAGAAATTTTGGTGTTGGACATGTATTAGGGCAAGTGTCGTGTCTGACACATGGAATACGGGACACATGCCCTATTTGGAAGTGTCGTGTTACTTAGCTCATATTTAGTACTAAAATTCTTAAAATTTACAAGGCTTCAATTTCCGTATGCTATTGTGACCACTGTAGGCCATTGGCTGGATCGGTGGGAAAATCAGAAAGGGATTGGAGTGACTAGTAATTAGTTGAACAGTTCAATCAATTCCTACAGTGAAAATTCGACACTTTTCGATATTACTAAGTTGTGGGGAAATTCTGCAAGTGAAGAGGGAACCACTAGAAAGTGACCGTAGGGCATGGTTAGGATACACTTTTGTTGGTGTAGTGTTGAACACAACTCCACGACTCCATCTAGCCCACATGTGAGAGCCACTCCTTAGTAAATCCGAACACATTTCTCGTACCCCTTGGGTATATCAAGAATACCATTCCCCTTTAATAATTAGATCATTACCATATTTTAATAAAATTTACCAAGAATCAACTCACTCCTTAATCACTCATCTAATAATTTTAAAAGGAACCAACCGAGACAACTGCAATACTTATCGAGACCTCACTAGCAACCTGGATTCACACAGTAGCACTCCTATAGCACTCGTCTTTATTACATCAATTTATTTATGAGCATTTAAGTTAATTCATGTGTTGAGTGAATGTTATTTGCATGCTAGTGATTTAATTATTCTTGCAAAGTTATCTTAGTTGTAATATTTTATATCATTTGTATCTCGTAGATTAGTTGTTTTACTTTAATAGATTAAACAACCTTAGTTTACTTTTATTAGGGACCACCCCCGTTGGCTTCGCTAGGAGAGAGCCTAGACGAAGGAGTCAAGATCAAGTGAGAGCACTTGACTTGAAGATTTCTGCCATGTGACCCGAGGCACGAATTAGGCGGCAACAGTGCCAATTTGTTGCAACTTTAGCATTAAATTGCCATTTTAATGCTCTGTTAGCTGAATAATGCTCCATGGGGTGTTTCGGCTGCTTGAATGAGATGAAAGTGGTCCCTAGGGTAAAGAGGACACTGTGAGTGTGAAAACAAGCGTCCCCACGCCAAAAACGGACTCCAAACCTAACTTTTATTACACTTAGAATTTTCTTAATTAAACCATAAAAAATGGCCTAATTATGTGGGAAAAAATTATTTTCTTGTAATCAGACGAAACGCTAGGGGGATCTAGCACATGTCTGTATGACTCAATTCGAATGCCTAGCATGTTGAAAAACACTGACACCTCCTAAGGCATAACCACCAAGATGACTACTTGAACTTTGGAGGTGTGAGTGAAAAACTCAGAAATTATTAATCGTTGGTTCAATAACCATTCATAACCAAGGGAAAAAACACTATGGGCTAGTTGGTTTGATGCTTAAGTCTGGGAAGTTGAGCCTTTTATAAAGTTTATCATGCTAAAACATTTTTACAACTCCCCAAGGGGGTATGAACATGTGGTACAAGAAATTCTAAAAAGAACTCCCAAAGGAAGCCTGAATGACTTCTGAGCTTTGAAGAATGAACAATGATGTTTGTTCGTTTCATCTAGCTCACTTGAAAAATCCACTAAGTACAACTTAGGTGGTAACAACACCTCCAACCACAATGTAGTATAGGTTGGGATCCTCCTCACTCTTCCAAAACCCAATCGAAAGCAAATAAGAATCAATCCTCGAGTACCAAGCTCGAGGGGCTTACTTCAGACCATACAAGGCCTTTTTCAACCTGCAAACATGAGAATCTCTCTCATAAATCTCAAAGCCCTTTGGCTGCTCTAGATATACCTCCTCCTATAGCAGACCGTTGAGAAAAGCAGTCTTCACATCCATTTGATGGATCATCCAACCCTTCTCTGCCACAACGGAGATAACTGCTCTGCTCTAAGCAAATCTAGCAATCGATGCAAAGGTCTCATCATAATCAACTCCTTCTATCTGTGCGAACCCTCGTGCTACAAATCGAGCTTTGTACTTCTCGATGCTGCCATTTGCAACATACTTGATTTTATAGAGCCACTTGGAAGTCACAACTGACTTCCCCTTTGGTCTTGGAACCACCTCCCACACACCATTCTTTATGACGGAATTGTACTCTTCCATCATGGCATCTCTCCAAACCTGATGTACGGAAGCCTCCTCATAAGGAGTAGGCTCAGGCTAACGCAAGCTAGTCACATGTTCCATGTAGCCGAAAAATCTGTCTGGTGCCCTGCTCTCTCTGACCTCCCTCCTGGGTGGCCCCACATACTCCTCTACTTCCTTCACAAGCTCCCTAAGCTAACTTGGCTTGCCCTTCTTGGAAGTAGCATCCTGTGGCAGACCCTCCTCTACATTCTCATCAGACAAATGTCCCTGAAGAAGTACCTAAGGTTTGAGATCCTGTACCTAGTGAACCTGAATTTGGACCATGTGTGTACGAATCACATGAGGGTGAAACCTGTGAACTTGTGATCTGTAAACTTGTCCCTGTACCATAAGTCCCTGTAGACTGAGTCCCTGAACCTGATGAAGCTGTAACCTGTGACTCAGTCACCCTTGAGATTAGTGACCCTATGCCCTGACTCGCTGAACTCTGAGTTGTTATCACCTGTCAAGTAACCTGCTGCTCCTTTATCTCAGAATCTCGAGATCTCTTGAAGGTTCGCTCCTCCTCAAATCTCACCTTCCTCCTCACTACAACTTTTCTCTGTGTAGGAAGGTATATGCGATAAGCCTTCGAGACCTCATCATATCCAACAAAAATACCTCTCTCCACAGTTGCCTACAACTTTTTCCTTTTCTCAGAAGGGACATGTGAGTATGTAAGGCATCCGAAAATGCGGAAGTGACCTATCTTAGGCTTCTTCCCGGTGAACATATCCTCAGGAGTTTTGCACCCCAAGGCACGGTGCAGACTCCTGTTCTACACAAAAACAACTATACTATAGGCCTCTGCCCATAGAAAGAAAGGATGAATCTGATCATGCAACATGGCTCTAGTTGCACCCACTATCGCATAGTTCTTCCTTTCAGCCACTCCATTCTGCTATGGAGTGTAAGGAACTGTCAACTGCCTCTTGATACCCTCCTGTCTACAAAACTCATCAAAAGCATGGTAAGTGTACTCACCCTCATTATCTGATCTGAGCACCTTGATCTTCTTTCCTGTCTGGTTCTCCACAAGCGCTTTGAAATCTTGGAACCGAAGAAAGACCTCCTCTGACTTCTTGCTTCTCATAAAGTAGATCTAGGTCTTCCTGGAAAAGTCATCGATGAAAGTGATGTAATACTCAAAACCTGTCAACGAGGCAAAAGATATGGGACCACATAAATCTGAATGAATCAACTCCAACACTCCCTCTGACCTGCTGTCACTACTCGGAAAAGCATTCTTGGTGTACTTTCCCAAAGCATACCCTCTTCATACACCACTTTGCTTTGTATTGAAATTTGACAAACATGTGGTCATGTCTCTCAACATCCTCAAGGCTAAATGACGAAGGTGGGCCATCCTCCTGTGCCATAACTCACACAACTCACTGCTGATCTAAGTGTGTGCCAGTGCATGATGTGGCCGGAAGAGAAGCTTGTACAGTTTCTTGCATTTGACTCCAATCGCATATGAAGCAGATGGACCCTCTTTGGGAAAGATGTAAACTTTTCCATTTATGACATAAACTCCAAGGCCTCTGTCCTTAATCGTAGAAACTGACACAAGGTTCTTCTTTAGCACAGGGACGTACAAGACATTCCCTAGTACCATGGGCTCCATGGACTCCCTGTCAAAGCGGACTGCCCAACAACTCTAAGCACTGTATCATCGCCCAATACAACCTTCAACTCCAAGCATGTCTCTAAACTTATGGTGAACATACCTTGATCACCTGTCATGTGACTCGAAGCTCCACTATCAATGTACCAAGTGGAGGAAATAGTGGAAGCACTCAGTGAATGCCCAATGATCATGGAATGCTCCATGTGATCCCCAAAATCCCTGCTGGTGATAAATGATGCTCTCTCTACATAACCACCAACAAATAGAGAAAAATCTCTCTCAAATCTAGCAACATACTCATCAATCTCTATTGAACCTGCTTGTTACCTACTAAGTCATACTTAGTTGGTGGTATCAAGCGAGCTGACAAAGACGAACAAACATCATTGTTCATTCTTCAAAGCTTAGATGTCGGCCAAGCTTCTTTTGGGAAATTTTTAAATTTTTTTCTTGTACCACATGTTCATATCTCCTTGGGGGAGTTGTAATAAAATGTTCTAGCATGGTGGGTTATGTAAAAGACTCGATTTCCTAGACTTATATATCAATCCGACTAGCCTAGAGTGTTTTTTCCCTTGGTGATTATTTGTTGTTGAACAAACGACTAAAAATTTCTGAGTTTTTCACTCATACCTCCAAAGTTGGGATAGTCGTCTTGGTATTTAAGCCTAGAGAGGTTAATAGAGTCTATGTGTCAATGTATATAAACATGCTAGGCATTAATATTGAGTCATATGGACATGTGCTAGGTTCCCCTAGGTTTATTTTTATTTTTTTGATGAAAATAATTTTTTTCGTAAACTTAGGCTATTTTTTAACAGTCTAATTGGAAAAATTATAAATGCAATAAAACTGTGGTTAGGGATCGAATTTTGCCATGGAGGTGCTCATTTCCTAACTTAAAGTACCTGTTTAACCCAAAAACTTACTTTCCCTAAGTTTTAAGTGATAAATTTATCACTTAAGTAAAAAATCTCCAAAAAATAAAAAAAGTCAATTAAAAATTAGAAAAAATTAATAAATGGAGAAAATCCCCAAATTCCTAAATCAGTGGAAAATGGTTGGATTTGATTGAAATCAGTTTCATCGGCTTCAAATTGGGTAGGTGAGTCATCGCCTTGACTTAAGCGTCTGATTGGGGTAGGTTGGAGAGGTGTCATGCAAACTCCAAGTAAAGGTTGTGCCTCTCTGCCTCTCTTTGACGTGTGAGTGTGTTGGAACTTTGTCATTGGGTTGGTGATATTAGGTGGGAAGAGGTGGTAGGTGGCGCACTTCAACTCAGTTGAACTCTCCCTCATCTGCCAGTCAGGGTTGCGCCCCCTCTGGACCTCTTTGGCTATAAATAAAGCAACCTTTCTCTCACTCAAGCTAGTTCGAGTTGGATAGAGAATAGGCTTGTTGATTGTAATAGTTATAGTTGTTTTGCTTGAAATAAAGAAGGCTTTGGAGGCTAGATGGTGTCATGTTTTATTGTGTGGATGAGCATTGCCATAGTTCATTGAGGTAACTGGTATTTTTTTCATAGTTTGCTTATTATGATCTTGTGGATTTGGCATTGAAAGATTGCTATCAATTGGTAGGAAAAGAGCTTAGTTAATAAGTTTATTGGCTAATTCTTTTTCTTATATGCATGGTTAGAGATATAGATCTTACATGTCTAATAAGTTTATTGGCATGCCATTTTAATCTCTTTATATATGTATTAACTGGATCTCACAAGCATCTTGACAAGCCTTTGATTAGTTGCAGGTATCCTAGTTTGGAGAAAGCGTTGATCTAATTTGCTTCTTCATTTTCTCCAACATATTCAAGGCATAGTTCCTCGACATTCCAACGGAAAGCTCCACGGTTGATCATTTGAGCACCAAGCCACCTCTTCTGGTCTTTCTCCATTTAAATCACTGCTTTCCTTGGTTACTTTCTTCTTATATCTTAGATCTGCGATTTGTTGCCACCTTACACACACCTGGGGGAAAACGTAGCAAAAATCTTCAAGCTGCTCGGTGTGTCCTTGGGGGCAAGTTTTGAGTTAGGTACTGTCACCTTCTCCTGACTCCTTTGTTTAGGCCACTCCTAATGGAGCCAAGGGGGGTAGTCCCTATGAAAGAGTTTCTAAGGCTCTTGAAGTTAATTAGTTATGGATGAGATGGTTGATAGGAGTTGATTTAGAATTAAATAAGATCTAACTCAAGTACTGCAAAAATTGAAATAATATAACTCAACAACATGAAATGGCATTCACAATAGATTTGAATGAAGCAGAGTAAAAGACTGATACAATATAAACCAGTGCCAAAATGGAGTCAAAGTAAAATAAGTGCTTCTGAAAATGATAAATGTTTTGCAGTGTACTTGGTCAGTTTTAAACTTATTCAATGATGAGTGAGTTAAGGGGAAAGGGGATTCCTGATATACCGTGAGGCACTAGGATTATGTTCTGATTTTGATTAAAGTGGTTCCGCACAGGAAAATGTGGGCTAGATGGAGTCCTGGGGGGGTGTTCAACACTACACCAACAAGGATGTAGCCTAACGGGACCCCACGACCGCTTTCTAGTTGTTCCCGCTTTCGTTGAAGAATTTGCCCATTGTTCATTAGGTTCGTTACGCCGGATTTCCGTAATGTTTTGGGGAAGTTGCTTTTATTAATGTGAGTTTTCTTAGTTAGATGTGAGAAATCAATTAGTGCACATTCATGCTTTTGATTATCCCAAAGCTCAGGGCGAACCTGCGATGGGCAAGAGCACACATTGGGATGGCAAATTGTTTTATTCCAAATTGATATTGTAAAACAGAAAAAGGTAAAATTGGTGAGACTAATTCCTACGACAAGGAATATCTTTTCCCCACACGAACAAGCTCCTTTGGGTAATTCGGTAGATCAATGTCGGGTTAGTGTTCGTTACTTTGTCAAAAAATGAAAGAAAGAAAACTAAAACTAAGTAAGTAAAGAATACAACCTGTGAAGGCGGATTTTGTGCATGCATTGTAAAAATAAAACGTTAGAAAAAGACAACCATAAAAAGACACTGCGAGACCCCCCAAGGGGGATGGAGTGTGGGCACTGTGTAGCCCACCTGCTTTTCATTTATGATTACTTACAATTCTTTAAAAGAAAAAGAAATGCCTTTTGACCCTTGAAGAATGGGTCAAAAAGGCTTACAAGATTGCTTAGGGTAGAAAATGAATGAAAGAGGGGGATGGTAGATGGATCGTGGGTGCTCTGGATGGCCCAAAACTTGATTTTTTGGCAACAACTCCCTCTCTTTTTCCTCCGACCTGCTAAAAACCAACAAGCTAATAAAGCAAAGTTAGTGTGTTAATGTTTTAAAAATACATAAAAAATACAACCTAGTACTTGCCGAAATATAGAAAGGTTTTGCTACTTCGAGAACTAGGAAAGAGAAACTAGATCGAAACTTCTGATTATGAAACAAAAGCACTTTTTAGATCTAATCAAACAAGTAAATAAAAATGATGAACATTAGCATATGATTTACTTGTTAAATGAAAGTAACCGAGAGAGAAACCTAAAATTTTAAGGAGAAGAAAAACTGCTCAAGTCTTGAATCTTTCTTGCAAGATTGGAAAGATCTTTGATGCGGGAAAATAATGCTTATGAGTTGGTTTCAACTTATAATTCAAAGCAAAGGAGATTCAACTGAGCTGAACCTTTTACTCGGGATGGTAATTTGCACACTCATCAAGCTTGCGCAAAACGAATTGGATATGGTACACCCCACAGTTAGAAAACCAAAAGATCATGAATTATAACCGACTAAAGCATGAACTCTTAGATCGCTAATAGCAAGAAAATAAATAAGCAAATTGATAGCTACAAATGCTTACCCTACGTGCTATAAAGAGCCTTCTAAGCCAGACTATTAGTTATGCAAAGCAAAATAATTGAACAATATTACCTCACAAAGAAACTTGACAACCTATGGGGCTTTGGAGTTGAAAAGAGCTATTATTCAATTCTTGTGGAAGGGAAAGAGGCATCTCACATTGAACCTAGCGGCCATAGATAAGAGTATCCAAAGCGCAAAGAAAGGGTATCGATCTTTTTGCTCTATCAAATATAAAAGAAATGCCATTTGCGGCGAGTCTCGCAACTGTGATTAGAGTGTTCGAAGAAGTGAACGATAGAGATATCAATGCTATATATAGCATAGTTGCTAGCGTGAGTGTAAAGAAGTGTTATGTTAACCACTTCTTTTGCAATCGTAATAGGGATTAGAGTATTTTGACACAGACTTTGTTGTAGTACAGTTTTCAATCAACTCAACCTTTCTTGATTGTTTATTGTTTCTTTGGTTTGTCGTATAATCTCTTTGCCGCACTAATTCAAAGTTTATGAGCTCCTTGTTCAAGGGCATGTGGGAGCTCCATAGGTCTTGTTGCCGCTTAATTTGCACCTCGGGTCACGTGGCAAAAATCTTCAAGCCACTGGGTGCGACGTTGGGGGCAAGCAAGAGTCAAGTGCTGTCACTTGATCTTGACTCCTCCGTCTGGGCTCTCTCCTAGCGAAGCCAAGGGGGGTGGTCCCTAGTAAAATAATCTAAGGCTGTTTTAATCTATGAAAATAACGCAACTATTCTAGGAGATGATAACAATAAATATTGAAACTAAGATTGACTGCAAATAATTTAAATAACTAGCATATAAATAACATTCCATATAACACTTGATTAACTTAAACATCAACAATAAATACGAATGCCAGATAGACCAGTGCTAATGGAGTGCTTGCGTAAAAAGGTTGCTAGTGATGTCTTGAGAAGTATTGCAGTTGTTTCGATTGGTCAGTTTTAGAATTATTAAATAAGTAATTAGGGAGTGGGTAAATTGTTGATTGATTTTATTAAAAATGTGGTAATGATTTGATTATTATAGGGAAAATGGAATTCCAAATATATCCGAGGGGTACGAGGAATATATCTGGATTTACTCGAAAGTGGCTCTCACAGTGACGTGTGGGCTTGATGGAGTCGTGGTGTTGTGTTCAACACTACACCAACACGAGTGCAACCTAACAGGGCCTCACGATTACTTTCTAGTAGTTCCCGCTTCACTTGCAGAATTTCCCCACTAACGAGTAATTTCGAGAAGTGCTGGATTTTCACTTGGGGAATTTAATTGGAGTGAAACTAATTACTAGTCACTCCAATCCCTTTTTGATTGTCCCACTGATCCAGCCAACATCCTGTAGTGGTCACAAGAGCATACGAGAATTGAAGCCTTGTTTATTTTAAGAGTTTTAAAATTCAATATGAGTTGTTTAAATCACAGTGCCGATACTCTCGTTTTCGAGAACATAGCTAGATTAGTTAATTTTAACTTAAGAAAGTAAAAAAACTTGAAAAAAAATAATAAAAAAAGTGAATCGCCCCTGGGGGATGGGGTGTGGGCACTTGGCTGCCCACTTGCTTCCCGTTTTTACAAAGATTACAATCAGAAGTACTTGTGTTCCTTTGTAGAATAAGAGACACAAGTTTACAAATTTTGGGGTTTTAAAACTACCCAAAGAAGAGGTAGGAAGAAAGGTGGCTCCTTGATGGCTTAAATCTGCAAAATTTCGCGAAAATGCCTCTCTTCCTGATCATCAAGTGCTGTAAAACAACCAACAAGCTTATGCTAAATGTGCTAGATTAATCAATTAAAGCATAAAAAATTTAGCATATAACTCAAGTACTTTAAAGTTTAAATGATATGAAAATATAGAATGCAAGTACTTAGTTTTGGGAGTTAGACCTATGAATTGTAAGCCTTTTAAAATCAGATTTAAACTTATAAATGCAAATGCAAATCAAATTAGTAAATTATATTTTTTATGCACTAAAATGATTAACATTGCTGAAAGTAACTAGTAGTCGAAAAAATTTAATTTTGAAATATTGAAGGAAAGAGAGAAGAAAAGAGTTGAAAGCTTGGGAACTTTGGGCCGTAGAGTCTGCTTTGTTGGAACACCGAGGGACTATGTCTTTCATAGGAAATTGAAGACGAGGAGGATGCAAACAAGCTCAACCCGTTCTTCAAGTGAGATCACCTACAAACTTGGAAATCCTTGCACAAAAAATGGTTAAAAGCTTGGTGTCACCTGCAACATAAAGTTGGAAAACATGAGCATTAAACAAAATGAATATGCCATTCTAAGAAATCTACTTGCAAATGAACAATAAGATTATGAAGCAAACAAGCTTTTCTAACCTTATCCTACTGGGATACAACTCCCCTTCAAAGGCCAAATTCAACCAACATAAAGCAAAGAAAACACGACAGATTATACCTCATTAGCACTGCTGCCGTCTAAAACACACTTTACCGTGGAAAAGTCTTCCAACCACTAAGTGTGTTCCTGAGGGAAACTATGATTTTAGAACCCAATGTCACCTCAATTCCTAACTCCTCCGTTTAGACCCAACTCCTAAAAAGGTCCAGGGGGTACTCCCTATTTATTTTGTTTCAAAGGTTGTGTTTTAGGAGTTAAAAGATGAATAAACTAATTTAAACTTTATGGCAATCAATCATGCAGAAGTGCAACAATTTCAAATGACAAGCAAATCTTTCTTTATTTGTAAACCAACTACAATTGCAAGAGAAATATAGTATTACTGAACTAGTGCCTATTTAAATTGGGCTATGGAGTCACAAACAAAGATTACAATGAAACTGCCAAAATGCACAAATTGCTCTGAATCATTCGTTCACCACAATAATCAAAAGACCACATTCATCAAATGTAAAATACTTTAAGCAAATGAACTAAAGTGTACGAGATGAGCTTGAAGTAGAACTGAACCAAGTAAATGATGACTACAATAGTAATTAAAATGAAAGATCGTGATGTTGTGCAAGTGGTCCAATAGATTTTAATTTATTTTAAGGTCTTTCTTCAACTTAGGGGATTAATGTGTTTGCATGAGAAATAAACCAACTAATTAATGTGTCTACCTCCAACTCTTATCCATCAACTGAGAGAAACTGTTGGGTGCTCAACAAAAGAGCAAGTTTCCCTCCTAGCTCTACAAGTTTCCCAAGAAGTAGCCGGGTGCTCAACAGGAGGACATAGAGTGCCACGAGGCCCCCAACGACCTCTACCCCTCTAGCTTCACACACTGATCCTCTTTTTCTCAATCTTGCAATAATGGATTGAAATGCCTATTATTCTAGCCAACTCAAATCTTCTCCCTTTCTTGTCACCCAGGGTCAGACCAACTGACAAGGGGAGTGAATATGGGGTGAAGATTGGGGCAAGGTTTATTTTAAATGAATGAAGAATTTAACAATTATTAACAATGCAAGCCAGCACGATATTGCAAGGATGGCATAGCCGAATCACTTGCAAGGTGTGGGAAAATAAAAATAAAAGAATTAAAAAATACAAGCCAACACGATTTCACAAGGATGGCAAAGCCGAATCACTTGCAAGGCGTGGGCAAATGAAAATAACAAAAACAGGCACTAGCCGACACGATTATGCAAGGATGGCATAGCCAAATCAGTTGCAAGGTGTGGACAAAAATAAAGAAGAAAATAAAAACAAAATGGAACTCTAACTAATCTAAACCCACACCAATCAACAATTGCTTATGCAAAGGTGGGCAAGCCCAACTTCTTTTGCTAGCAATGGATGGCAATTAAATGAGACTTGATTTAACTGAAAATGCAAAACAAGAAATCAAGTCCAAGGGACTCTCTTGGACTTGTTACAAATGATGAAATTTCAGTGTAAAGAAAGAGGTAAAGAGAGTGAGAAAAACCATGTTTTTCCCCTTTCTTGAGATGGTCTTGAAGCTCTTCCTTTGGGGCGGCTTTAAAACTCTTCTATGGCTGAGTTTTGACAGAGTTTTGCCTTGTTTTGTTACCAACCTGCTAAAAACCAACAAATAGAAAAATGATAAAATGTGCCCGAAATCACTTTGGGGAAGTTAGTATGTTAGTGCAATATATACAAAATTTACACAAAGTTGTCAAATGAATAATTTTGAAAGAACTTGAGTATAAAGGTGTTAAAATTAGATTTGAAATAATCAACAAACTAAAATTAAAATGCAGAAATTTGTATGTAAAGAAAGAAAAAACTGGTCGTTTAGTCTTCAAGAAGTGAAGCAATGGGGCATCCAACCTAGGAATCCCACTCTTCAATCCAAATAACCTGCAACTTATAAGATTTTCACTACACAACTACTAGAAGGTGAGAATCAAATAATGAGCAAACAAATCATAAACTTCAAACTAGAAAATATATGAACTTCTTTTACTACAAGAATGAAAACTCACAAAATTTATGGAATACAAATACCATAAATCTTACCAAAGCAAATTAATATGCTTCCTTGGCCAACGAAACTTGTGTAGCTCCCTAAGTATGGAAGCAAATCATCAATGGGAACAAAGGACACAAGATTCTTCCAAAGATTTTGATTACCAAAGCCAAATGGCTAAAAATTACAATGGCCCAAGCAAGGGCAATAGAGCAAGAAAAAGAATGAGAGCATGAGCAAGAGAGTTGGTGTGTGTGTGTTTGTAACCCAAATGAGGAGGGGAAGCCTCCTTAAATAGGAAAAATGAAAGAGAGAGGCTCTTTGCATGCTAGACAAGTGTCACAAGGGAGAGAGGGCGGCCCAAGAGAGGGGGGCGAATTTGCTAAGGAGGGCAAAACCATTGTTTGAGATCTCAAATATGGTGAGAGAAACCCCCAATTTAATGCTTTTAACCTTATTGCTATGTCAAATGGGGAGGAAACCACCATAGTGGGGCCCCTTCCATTGGCATTAGCTCACCCAACCAATCAAAGAGAGAAGGGGGCACCCTCTAGAGGCGGCAACTCAAAACTTGTTACATGCTTGCTTGGAGGGCTCCCTTTGGGTCTTAAATTTGTCTTAGGATCCTAATATAAACATTAGAACCTTTACTTGGCCACACCTAGTGACTATAGGCACTTTTCCAAAATTTGGCTCTCTAATTAAATGCCCAATTTCCTGATTTCCATGACTGCCCTGAAAAAATGTAACCAAAACCATAGTAATACTTGTTCGAATGACTTCAAACTTGGCCCAAAGGTGTTGGGGGTCTCATGCCATTTGTCTTGAGTACCCATACCCCTATACAACATTAAAAATGACTAAGTAACCCTCTTTTACATTGCAACAAATTGTCCTGAGTGACAATTTTTAATGACCAAAAATTAAAAAAACCTATGCAAAACTTAATGAAATTCCTCAAGACTGTGGATAATGTCTAGCATGGTAATATAGAACATTCCTAGGCCTCAATCACCCCATGTACTCGATCACTAAAACGCCGTTCACCACTTTGGAGGTAATTTTGAGTGAAAACCTCAAATAATTAAAATCTCTAAAAATAAATTTTAATTATCCAAGTGAAAAAACACTTGATGAAAGGACTTCCCTAATGACTAATTCTTAGGCGATTAAGTTACAAAAAACTAGACCTTCATGTTGACATATCCTTACAAAATCCCTCGTTGGGGTGCGGAAATTTCATAGAGAGAAAAAGAGAAGAAGAGTTGCCTCACTTGATATAATCATTAAGTACTTCATTCTTATCTTCAAGGCACATCCAACATGTGCATGGTACATCGTTGTCCACCTAGTTGGTTTTGGTGGTCAACATGCACTTGACAATTACTATCCACACATTAAAAGCATTACACCATAGATCTTCCTCCAAAGCCTTTATTATTCCAAAAAAATATTACAAACCTCAATAGCAGAGCTACAACAACCCTTCGGTCCTCTAACCATCATGAGAAAATGAGAAACAAAGCCTTGCTTAAATAGAAAAGAGCAAGCTCAAGGGAGGGCGCACTTGCTAAAGGAAAAGTCTACCTTGAATGGAAAGAGCTAGGAAGTAGTGCTTTGTGGGTTTGGTAATGGTAAGATCAAAAAATTGGAAAGCCAACACTCAAAACTCAACACAATTCCCAAAAAAATGCAAGCTTTCCTTGGAAAATGCGCCCCCACTTGGAGGAAAATTCCATTGCTTTGATTTACTCGGAAATAGCATGATTTGACCTTCCAAAATCCTTATGATACTTGCCGCTTTACATTGCCAACTCATGGAACTCTTTTTCGACAAGTTTCCATGTATTTATGAGTTGCCAAATTTTTCACTTTTTCCAATTTTTTGGTCTTTTTTGAGTTTTTCGAGTAATAATTGATTTTGGAGATAAATAATTACTCGAAAACTTAGGAAAGTGGGTTTAGGGGTTAAGTGGGTGCTATGAGTTAGAAAATGAGCACCCCCATGGCAAAAACAATCTCCTAGCCACACTTTTATGACTTATTAAACTTTTACAATTGACTTGTTACAAATAGCCTGTAAAAACGGAAAAAATATATTTTTTTTTTCCAAAAATTAAAAAAAAAACCTATGGAGGACTTAGGACATGTTCATAATGACTCAAAATAATGATTAGCATGGTAATATACATTGACACATAGGTTTTAATAACTTCCCAAGGCCTAACCACCAAGGCAATTATTCCGTCTTTGGAGGCTTGAGTGAAAAACTCGAAAATGATTTATCGTTTAAAAACGATAGCTAATTAACAAGGAAAAAAAACACCCTGGAATAAGGTATTGATAACTAAGTCCTAGGAAACTAGATCTTTTACATAAAGTTATCATCTGTGTTGCATGGGTACCCGTACCGGGGGGTCGGGTACACGAACCAGTACCGGGTACTTCAATGGTACGTCCCCAGCCGTACCTAGCCGTACCCAAATCCAATCTCACGTACCGGGTACTTCATGTATGAAAATAGGGTACTTGTGTGGATTTTGGTACGCTGTACCACGTGATTGGGTACACGGCCGATAGAGCCATTGGACAATTTATCTTAGCTCGTTGTTCGAGATGAGTCAATTTGAAAATTTTGAAGTTTAAAATTTTAAAAATTAAATAATAAAAAACTAAAACACATGTTATGCGAGCCTTTGCCCCTTACCTAAACCAGCGCAACACTGCATTTCTCATGGCTAGTGCACTGTGCTCACTACTCCATCGACAACATGACAGAGGACCTTAGTGATGCTAATGACATTGATCCTAAGGCTGTTGATGACATGGCTTGAGGAAGCCAAATCAACTATCTTGTTCATGTTCAATGTTTACTGTTTTGAACTTCCTTTTTCATGTCTAAAAATGCCTTTAGGCAAATTTTGGATGTAGTATGGCAATGAAGTTTGAACTCATGGTGTCATGGACATATAATATTTTATGTTGTTAATTATATTAATATAACTTCAATCTTCTAGTTGATATCTAATATGAGTCTATGTCATATGATTTATCAAATTTATTATTTTATGTTTGAAATTTTCAATGCGAATGTTCATATGAATCATTGAATTTAGAAATATCAAATAAGCATGTATGATGTGAGTGTGAAATGTTTTATTTTTATAAATTTTAACACACACACACACGCACACACACACACACATACATACATACATACATACATACATACATATATATATATATATATGTCTACAGTGCCCCCGACGTACTGAAGTACCCTGTTTCAAAAAGTGGCGTCCCCATCCCCGTCCCCGTACCAGTACCCGTCCCCGTACCCACGTTTTTTGGCAACTTAGGTTATCATGCTAAGACATTTTATTACAATTTCCCATGGGGTATGGACATGTTAAATTTTTTTTAAAAAGGGCCTAAGAAGCCCTGCATGGACTTCTGAACTTGAAAATTGAACAAGTAATTGTTCATCTTTGGCGGCTCACTTAAAAGTCTAACTGAGTATAACTCAAGTGGTAACATGTCCAATGGAACCGTTTAGATAGTAGTGTGGGATAGTACTTGTCTTGGTGACGAAGTTGGAGTTGGATTCAGTAGGGTCAATGTATTGTTGAGAATCCATCATTCTTGGCTCATTTGTTAAGTAGGAAGGGTATCTTTTATTAGAGAGATCTTTGGAACATTGAGCTACAAACCTGGAAAGTCTTGAGTTTGCTTGCTCATCACAAGGCCCTCTTGTCCTATGATAAGTTGGTCATTAAAAAAATTACGTGACTGCTCCCTTTTGAGGAGTTGTACTAGATGAATATTGATATGAGGGGCCCTTGGCGGTGAGATTGGGGATGGAAGTTTGCGAATGAGCTTAAGTTGTATAACTTTAAAATGATATACTAACTTTTGCATTGGAAGCATCTCTTGTCTCCATTCCTGAATGCTTGATGGACAACTTCTGACCCCAAAGATAGGTCGATTATAAGCTCCACAGTGTTTGGACTCTTTGTCTTAGCTTCAAACTACAAGTTTTTGCTTGATTCATTATTCATCAGGGGATGCTATCTAAAGCTCGTTTGTCCAAGAGCAGCTTCACTGATGGTCATTGCTTAGTGTGTGGTCATCTAAAGGCAATGAAACATATTGTTTGGGATTGCATGTTTGCTAAGAGATGCTGGAAATTTATTCAGGATCAGCCTTTGATTTTGTTCCAGGGACAACATTGGCAAGGAATGTTGTTATGAGACTCACTACATCGTACCTGCAGGTCCTGCTTCTTCCAGAATGCGGCACTGTCTTATAATCACTGCTTTGTTCACTATTTGGTGAGTATGATGCAAGTAGTCTCTGATGAGGCCGGTTTGTTTCAATCTTTTTGTCAGTCTGGTGGGAAGGTATGTATTCAGTTGTTAGCTGAAGGCTATCTACTTATCAAGGATCCTAAGGAATTAAAGGCTTCAGCATATTCGGATTTCAGTTTTGTTCTACTGGGGCTGAGGAAGAGGATATTAATCAGTTTGTATATACTCTTCTGCCTTTTTCTTTGTTTTGTAAATACGTTTTTGTTAATATAAGACATTTTTCACAAAAATGTATGATTGTACAAGTTTCACAGTTTCATTATTCTATGTTTCCTATTAGTCTATGGAGTGTATGGCTTCTTGGAAGAGAGCTTGCATGATTTACAACTATTATGATATGGGTTTTTGAAGTAAGCACTGAAAGCTATGCTCATAAAATTTGCATATAAATTTTCTCAGTTACAAGTTATTATGTTTTGAATGTTGGTATATATTGAGAGACATGGAAAACTTTATATTGAAATACATTAACTTAAAGCTTGAGTTCCTTGACTGCAGGAAAGTTGAGGATCAAAGATCAATTTTGCTGCCCAAAGTCTATTCAGTGGGAAGATGATAGTCATGAGAGAGATTTATACATTGAGTCTACCACTGTGACAGTGTTGGCTATGGATGGAAGGAGGAGATGGATGGACATAAGAAAACAGGTTAGCCGGAATACATAGAACTTTGATTTCTCATAGGATAATGTTTTGTTGAAAAGACTATTTTGGTCTATTATCAAGTCAGGTTTGTTGTATATTATCACTTTAATTTAGTAAGGAATATCCACACTTTAATTTAGTAAGGAATATCCACATTGCATTTATTCCTAATTTGTATCTGATGACATGACAATTATTTTAAGAGCAAGGGAAAATTATCACAGCTGACTCAAAGAACAAAAAATAACATTTATCATACCGATCGAATCCAAATTTGCAACTATTTTCTTTTTAAAGTTTTGTCTTTTTGTATGGAAAATGCATTAAATAGGCACTTGCTATGGATTGAAAGTCCAATACTTCTCTACTTTATAATCTAAGCAGTTATTTTCTATGTTCCACCAAGTTTCTGTGACATGGGAGCCGGGAAACACACACAGGGGATGTTTGAAGACCACCCCCAAACTCTTTGGGGACGTGAGGGTCCCTAAAATAGGGGGCCCATCTCCAAAATTATTTAAAAAATATAATCCCAACATATTAACATAACAATACCTCATCCCATCACCAATTAAATACTAAATACTAAAATCATCATTGTACAACGTAAAAACAATCATCAATATGATTTATCATATTTCTGTATTTGAATTTCAGATATTGGGATCTTATTCATTAAAAGCACCTTGTGGCCCCCTCCTTTAGGCTCTAGCCCTTGCCTCTACCTCGATTCTTGAAGTTGATCCTCCAAGGACATTAGTCAACACCCTATAATTTTAATGAAACCTCCTAATCCAAGCTTTAAAATAAGGTAGAAAACTCAAAAAGATTCCCATGCTTAATAAATGATTTACTTGAGTGAAGGGTACATTTTTATTAAGGTCATGATAAGGAGTTCAACAATCAGTACCACCAAACATAAAGGTACATAGAGGGGTTGACGTGTTTACTAAATGCCAATCCCATACCCTAATACATGATAGGATCCAGTGGAAATGGTTGCAATCCTGAAATCTTGAATACTCTTAAGTCTGTTAAATTTTGAATAGGATCTAAAATTCTACTTTTTGCATATGAAGTCCAATGAGGTTGGAAGCACTCTCAAACATCCTGAAACAATTAATCGTAGTGTTAAAGATTTAAGTAAAATGATAGAATGAAATATAAGGTGAATGTCACTTTTACTATAAGAATTTAATATTCCAGTTAATATTAGATAACTCAACAAATACCAAGGTTTGATATAAGAAATCAGGATGTATGTATAAGTAGTTTTTTTTTCTATGAAAAAAATTAAATCAGGTGGGGGCGTTTAGGTGTCCTGCTTTTTAGGAGGGGGTGTCCAAATATCCCCCTTTTTGGGAAACACATCCCGCAACTTAGCATGATATTTCACCATGCGTTTCGCAAAAAGGGGGATGTGGCGAAACGTTTCGCCAAGTGCCCCCCCGTCTCGGTGGCGTCGAAAACCCAGAGGGCATGCCTTCGATTTTGTGGGACGTGTTCCTGTGGAACACTGGTTATTTTGAGTGTTTACGTTTTAGGATTAATTTCTGAATGCCATCAGATTATACACAGGTTTTACAGAGAGAAAACAAAACATTTTTGAAGTAAAACCCCTAAACTATATTTCATTGATTACACATTTTTTTATTATATATGTATTACATACAAATGTGTAATGCCCTGTTGTCGCCTTACATGAACTTGGGGGGAATTAGTGCAACATAAATCTTCAAGCTGCTCAGTGCGTCCTTGGGGGCAAGTCTCGAGTTAGGTGCTCTCACCTAATCCCGACTCCTCCGTTTAGGTGAACTCCTAATGAAGCCAAGGGGGGTAGTCCCTAGAAAAGAGCTGCTAAGGCTCTTAGTAGTTATTAGTTGTGGATGGGATTGCTTTTTAGGAGTTTATACGTGTTTGACTGAAACATGATACTGCAATTTATAGTTTAGTTTGACAACTTAAAAAGATACGGCATTCATAACATGATGTGACTGAAAACATAAATAAGGATACAAATTAAACCAGTGCCAAAATGGAGTCAAAGTAAATAAGTGTTGCTGAAAATGAAAAATGTTTTGAAGTGTACTTGGTCAGTTTTAACTTATTCAATGATGAGTGAATTAGGGGGTGTTGTCCGTCGATTGCACACCAGCAGCATAAATCAATTGAAAGCTGTCTCCTCACTTGAGAAAGTGGGAGAGGTGTGACCTTGGGGGAAAGCACAGAGCTAGGTACTGTCACCTACTCCTAGCTCCTCCGTTTAGGCTAACTCCTAACGAAGCCAAGGGGGGTAGTCCCTAACAAAGAGTTTTCTATGGCTCAATGTTTAAGTTAAGTTTTGGATGTTTTGGATGCAGATGGGTGTTGTTTAGGAGTTATTGTGATTTAAAATGATTAATATTAAGGGGATGATGATTAATCAAAGCAATCCACGTTGCTAACAAGAGATCACACAGATAAGCAAAGATTCCAGACTTATAACTTAAGCATTCAAATATAATCAATTGAAATGGACCATAGACAGTTGATCAAGATAGAAAATTAATCAAATATAACAAAAGACCAGTGTTTTATGGAGTCAAATAAATGCGTGAAATAAAGTCTAGGAATTAAGCTAGTGAGTATTAGGTTTTGCAAGTGCTCTTGGTAGATTTTAAGAATTTTAAATGCTCTTGATTAGGGTGTCAACGAAGGTTTGTCAAAGCCGGGAGACTCTTCTAAGTTCCCTCCGTTGAAGACATGTCGGGCCTGCCCAGTATCCCAAGCTGGTATCGCAAAGATTGACTAACTAGCCAAGAATCTAAGACAGCGGGAGGTTTCGACGCCTCTACTAGGAAGTACTTTGGAAGAATCCCTACAACACCGGTGCGTTGGTTACGGGTGTTTAAGTATTATTAAGTTACTCTTATAGGGTTTAAAGATCCAGTGCCGTTTCTGGGTATTCCAATCAGAGATCGGTCAGAGCATACTCCGGTAAGGAGGGAAATGAGTTAATTAATTAAAGGGGTGTGTGTGTTGAAGGTTTTATTAAGTTAATTAATTAGACTCTCCGACAGAGAGCGCTCTTGACCTTGTCTTATGACAAAGGTTCAAGAGTCTTATCTAATCTAGATGAGACTAATGCAAGGGTGATGCAAACGCTAAAGATACTCTCTGATAGAGAGTGCTCTTGACTTGTGTTTTTGCAAGTTCAAGAGTCTTACTTAAGAGTTGATTGATTAAACAAATGTGAACAAGAAGCGAAGATGAGTTATTAAACTCTCCAACATAGAGCACTCTTGATCCACCTTATGGTGTGATTCGAGAGATTTAAGCAGTTGATTTACTTAGAAAGATAAACAATAAAAAATAGAGTAATCAACTTAATTAATGAATTAGAGGTGATGGATTAACGATTATTCTAAGACTAAGATGCAAATAATGATGAAGACGAACAAATCTAACCTAAGCATATACAAGTAAACACAACGCAAGACTCCCCAAATGGGGGAGGATGAGAGTGGGGACTTAAAAACCCCACTCAAACAAAAGATACTTTATTAAAATTATACAATGTGCCTTAAGGATTTTAATCCTTTCAAGGACTTCAAATGAAAGCAAACAACTCTACTAATATTAGGACTTGTATAAAAAGGAGAGTGCTTTTACTTTTACTTGAAGATCTTTCTGAAATCCGTGAAAAGGGAAAAGAGAAGAAGTTTGAATGAGAGCCAAAAGAGCAAAGAAAAAGATGGCTGAAATAAAAGAAGATGAGGAAAAGAAGACAAGAAAACAAAGGGAAGGTCAAAACCAAAGAAAGGGAGGGATAGGGCAGCCAATTATGAAGCTGAAGGAGGACAAAAATTGAAGAAAACGGGGCAACGAAAGAGAAAACAAATGGTTGTCATAAAAATTACAAAACAGGGCAGCGAACAAAAAGTGGAAGAAAAGGCCAATAACAAGGTTGAAGAAGGCCCAAAAACTAGGGCAACAAAGAGGCAAAAAGGAAGGAAAACTAGGGCACACTAGGGCTGTCCAAAATGAAGAAAATGGATGGTAAAAGAGAGTAAGAACAGGGCAGCGATGAAGAAAAAGTGAGAAAAGACAAACAAGTCAAGGAGGAAAGGGGCTAGCAAGCAAGGAAACAAAAGAAGTCAAGGAGCAAAGGG
Source organism: Pseudotsuga menziesii (assembly GCA_001517045.1). Taxonomy (NCBI): domain Eukaryota; kingdom Viridiplantae; phylum Streptophyta; class Pinopsida; order Pinales; family Pinaceae; genus Pseudotsuga; species Pseudotsuga menziesii. Next base: position 414,124 of record LPNX010920168.1, on the reverse strand, counting down.
AGAACTAGAGGAAGGAAGTTCGGTAACCAAGAAAGTATTTAAATTTATGGATGGAACCCAAGAGAGAGTTATACTCACAACTTTCTTTTTGTATTTTGAAAAAGATCTCTATAGGTCCTGCAATGAAAGTGTTAGATCAAAAAGGTTGCTTGAAGCCTGGGATAGAAGCAGCTGAGCTCACACCCTTCTTCAACCTGTGAAGCCTGAAAACACACTACAACTTAACACAAAACATGAGATCAAAATATATGCTAGTATGCTAAGAAAATTGAATTATGATCAACATTACGTATATGCTGATTACTCATGTCCATCAAAATTACTAATCTACTTCGCATAAACAATCAAGTTGAACTACAAATGATTGTTCTACTGTGCCAACAATGGCCCTCTTGAGCTAACAAATAAACAATTTAATCTCACATAAGCATTAAGGAAATAGGGGTTAGAGACAATATCACCTCAACCAATTGCAAAGAACTACCACATCCAAGAGCTCATGGACCTCCAAAGTCTGATCTTTATTAACAAATTAAAGCAAATGCTTGATACAATTTTCTTAGAGTAACTCTGCTACAAAAGTCCATCCAAATAGAGCTGAAGGAGCCTCTATTTATACAATGAGAGAGTGCTAAAACCCTAAAACCAAACTTCATAACCTAACCGGCCTGGCCACCAAACAGAGAAACCAAACCTAAGACGAAGAGCTGGGAGTGAGGGGAGGCCTCCACCTAGGCAAGGCGCCCCCACTCCAACCCTGAACAACCAAATCAAGCCATAAATGAACCCACACGTGTGGAAGGCGCCCTCAGGAGAGAGAGGGTTATGAGCTGTGAAGGAGACGTCTGGTGATGTAGGTAAACAACCTTTTAGGTTTGGGAAGCCCACTGATGGTGTAAGCCTCAGTCTTCACCTCGATCAAATCATCGGACGAATGAGTGCTCTCCATCTCATTCTTTAGCTGGAGATGGCAAAGCGACTAACTGATAATAAATTAATTGCTCACTTAATGCTGACTGAAGCTGAGTTATGACAACTCCAAACATCATAAGTGCTCGATGAGATGTCATTTAGACTTTTATTTCGCTGAATTTGGATTAATTTGGAGAGTTTTAATTTTCTCCAAAGTAATCATTTTTTAATAAAAATTCATTTTTTTCCTCAAAACTGACTTTTTGGAGAAAAAAGGCATTATGTGTCCGATTGATGATCCGAAAGTTGGTTCTGACTGGCTGGCCGATCAAGAATGATTTTTGGCTTAAGGTTAGAGCTTTCAATCACTGAATTCGGAGTCCGAATGACCGATTTATTACAAACGGGTTTTTTTCATTTAATTTATGGAAAAATTAACCCAAAAAACTTAGGAAAAGTAATTAAAAAATAAAAAATTTAAAAAATAATTTTTTCCCCGTTCGAAAAAGATTTTTTCAAATTTTTTTTGTATGTCCAGATGACTTAGGACATGACCATGATCTACCTAAATAATGCCTAGTAGATTTATAACACTCAGTTGGGCTTTAATAAAGGCCCAGAATTCAACATCAGACATTCCAGCTTTGAAAGAAGCGGGAGAAAACTTCGTCAATTATACTTGGCTGAAGGCAAAGCATAATTGTCAGGGCAAAAAACTCCTTGGAATACCTTATTTGAGATTCTATGTCTCAGGAGACCGAACCGCTCAAAATTACCCTACTAGCACATTTTATTACAAACCCCGCAGGGCCATGGTCAAAATTATTCAAATAAAAAATTGGCTAGCCAATATTGGCTAGACATGAAGACGGATCAACTGATACACTAGAATCAGACATTGAACATGTCTGTCAACCGACGGCTCCTCAGGTAACCCAACTAGGTGCAAAATTAGTGGATAACAGGGGGAAAAGGGGATTCCCAATATACCGTAAGGTACTGGGAATATGTCCGGATTCTGAGAAGGGTGGCTCCGCATAGGAATATGTGGGCTAGATGTAGGTGTGGGGGGGTGTTCAACACTACAACAAGAAAGATGTAGCCTAACGGGACCCCACTGTCTCTTTTTAGTTGTTCCTGCTTTCCTTGAAGAATTTTCCCACTATTTCTTAGGCTTGTTACGCCAGATTTCAGTAATGTTTTGGGGAAGTTGCTTTTATTAAAATGAGTTTGCTTAGTTAGATGTGAGAAATCAATTAGTGCGCATTCCTACTTTTGATTATCCCAAAGCTCAGGGAGAACTTGCGATGGGCAAGAGCATACACCGAAATGGAAAATAGTTTATTCCAAATTGATATTGTAAAACGAAGAAAGATAAAACTAGTGAGACTAATTACTACAACCAAGATTCTGTTTTAGGTCTGAAGGCCGTACTCGAGAGGGAAAGGCTGGATTAGTGTTTGTTACTTTGCCCAAAATGAAAGAAAGAAAACTAAAAATAACTAAGCAAAGAATACAACCTGTGAAGGCAGATTGTGTGAATGTGTAGTCAAAACAAAACATTAGAAAAATGGCAAGCCATAAAAAAGACACTACGAGTCCCCCCAAGGGGAATGGAGTGTGTGCGCTGTGTACCCCACTTGCTTGTTTTATTAATTTCTTTTACAATGGTTTTTGGAAGGAGGCGCCTTTTGATCTTAAAAGTTGATCAACGAGCTTACAATAGGCGCCTTTTGATCTTAAAAGTTGATCATTGGGCTTACAATAGCTTGCTTGAAGAAGGGGAATGAAGAAGAGGGAATGAGGGGTGTTTCAAGAAGCTTGAAACTTCGAGAATTCGCGAGCATTTCCGCTTAACCTGTCACGAAAAAGGCAAAAATGAGCAAGCTATGTATTTGCAAATTAGTAGGTTAGTCAATAAAATACAATAAAAACACAACCTAGTACTTGCCGAAAGATAGAAAGGTTTTGCTACTTTGAGTACTAGGAAAGAGAAACTAGATCTAATCTTATGATTATGAAACAAAAGCATTTTTTAGATCTAATCAAACAAGTAAATAAAAATGATGAACTTTCTCATACGATTTACTTGTTAAATGAAAGTAACAAAAAAAAAAGAGATTTGTAGTTTTGAAGAAGGAAAGAGAAGGAACTCAAGCCCAAGCTTGAACAAGATCGAGGAGGAGGATGCCTAAAAAACAAGAAATATTAGATCCAAAATATGTGGTGAGGAAGACAAGATGCAGCCGAGCTCCAATCTTACTCCACGCTAGGTGATCTGCACAGCTAAAGAACCCTTCAAACAAGTGATTAGATCTAGTATGGTAGATTAAATAAAATCAAAAGCGCATAAGTATAACAAACTACAACATGCAACTCTTAGATAACTACTCATTAATATACAATTTGAACCTTCAAATGTTTATTTTATGGATTAGCATATAATCTTCTTAGCTAGATAATCAATACTTGCATAAAAGGATAAATAACGAAGCATATGTCACCTCGGTTTATTAATCAAACATTCACAACAATGAGAGTTCTTGCACTATCAGTGTGACTTCCAAAGTCTCAACTTTATTCATAAAAAGGTAAGCAATTACAAGTTACATGAGCAGAGGTTCCTTCCATCTCCCAAATGGAAGAAGAGGCCTCGCTTTTATAGAGTTTCAAGCCCCAGGGGGGTCGCAACAACCAATTGGAGTGAGTGTGAGTAGTCTTGAGTCCGAGTGGAGTTTGTTTGATAAGAAGGCAAGGGGATGGACCGCCTCTCCAATAGAGAGGTGCGATCTCACCAAACCACTACTAACCCCACTCATGCATTGACGCATCAACCAAAAACGAACCTTCACGTGAAGGGTGCCGCGCTCCATCCTTGGGTATTCTCGCTACACTCCAAATCCGCATTAAACAACACGCCTTGAATTATGGAGAGACTCGCCTATGATTAAGGAAGGTAGCGCCATATTACTCCAAGTCATTCCATGCCAATAAGATGAAGCCACACAATCCAACGTGAGGGCCCATTATGGAGGCGCATTCATCATCCAAGCTTTACTCACTAGATTCCAAGTCCACCATAAAAGTGACACTTTTAGACTTTAATGATGTCATCTACCACATGAAACCATTCGCCACCCTCTCCATGTCATTAATTTTGACTTTATTTTCGATTTTTGTCTTTAGTGCAATTTGTCAAAATTTAGTATTTTTTTGCCACTTCGTCGCACCGATAGAGAAATAATGCCATATGAGACAAAATAGTCACCCGAAGCATGGGAAAAGTGGGTCCTAGGGTAACGAAGGTGCTCTAAGCTTGAAAATGAGCCCATCCACGTAAAAAACGGTCTCCGCATCACACTTTTATTGCATTTTGAAAATTTCCATTTAAACCAATAAAAATGGCCTAAAATTGCGGGATTTTTTTTTTCAGAAATAAAAAAAAGAACTGAAGGGGACCTAGTACGTGTTCATAATGTCTCAAAACTATGTCTAACACGTTTATATACATTGAGACACGAACTTTAATAACCTCTTGGGGTTTAACCACCAAGACGACCATTCCAGCTTTGGAGGAGCGTTGAAAAACTTGAAAATTATACATCGCTTATTCAACATTACATAATTGACAAGGGAAGAAACAACTTGGAATGAATGGATTGATGGCCAAGTCCTAGGAAGCCAAGTACTTTACAAAATGTTTGCAGTGTTAGAACATTTATTACATCCCCAAAGGGTATGAACATGCATTTATTAAAAAAGAAAGGACCACACTTGGTCCTGATGTAACTATGGACTTCTGAGCACTGAGTAAAAACAACAGATTTGTTCTAAGCCTGGTGGCTCATTGGAAATCCCCTACGTGCAACTTAGGTGATAGCATGCCCCTTTTTAGATAAATTAGGTGCTCTATCACAAAAATATTTCAATAGAGGATTAAAACCTTAGGCAATGGAAGATTTCTTTCTCAAAACCCTCATTGACAATGAATTTCACACTGATTCCATGGTTATGAGCAATGTTATCGGAACCGGACTAGTCATCGAACCGACGAAGCCCAAAATGTGCACCGGACTGGAACCGGCAAAAAACCGGGTAAAAAACCGGCTGACTAAAAAATACATAAAATATTCATATTTTGTAAAAAACATATATATTCATGTGCATACTTTCTCCCAATTCGAATTGGGAATCTTGGATGACCATAACTCCCTCTATGCACCCTCTTGGTGGCTATTTTTATCCCTGATATGTCAGATGTGTTATAGGTGTTGTTGCCTTTCACGCACCTGGGGGAAATTAGCATAGCAGAAATCTTCAAGCTGCTCAGTGCGTCCTTGGGGAAAAGTCTCGAGTCAGGTGTTGTCACCTGATCCTGACTACTCCGTTTATGACATTCTTAACGGAGCCAAGGGGGGTAGTCCCCATGAAAGAGTTGCTAAGGCTCTTACTTTTATTAGTTATGAATGAATTGTTTTTGTTAGGAGTTTTGATAAATCAATACTGAAACAAGTTACTTGCAAGTAAAATTAATATAACAACAACATGAAAATAGATATGGCAATTATAACATAAATGAATTGAAAGCAAAATATGAAATTGAAGATAGTGCCAGTGCTGAATGGAGTCTAATGCTGCTGAAAGCTGTAAACGTATTGCAAGTGGAATCTTGGTCAATTTTAAAGTTATTAAGGATGAATTAAGCTATGGGGAAGAGGATTCTCGATATACTGTGAAGTACTAAGAATATGTCCGGATTCTGATAAGAGTGCCTCCGCACGGGAAAATGTGGGCTAGATGGAGTCGTGGCGGGGGGGGGGGGGGGGGGGTGTTCAACACTACACCAACAAGGATGTAGCCTAATGGGACCCCACGGTCGCTTTCTAGTTCTTCTCGCTTTCCTTGAAGAATTTGCCCACTATTTCTCAGGCTCGTTACACCGGATTTCCGTAATGTTTTGGGGAAGTTGCTTTTATTAATGTGAGTTTGCTGAGTTAGATGTGAGAAATCAATCAGTGCGCATTCCTGTTTTTAATTATCCCAAAGCTCAGGGCGAACCTGCGATAGGCAAGAGCATACACCGGAATGGAAAATTGTTTTATTCCAAATTGATATTGTAAAACGAAAAAGGTAAAATTGGTGAGACTAATTACTACGGCAAGGAATATCTTTTCCCCAAACTAGCAAGCTCCTTTGGGTAATTTGGTAGATCAATGCCGGGTTAGTGTTCGTTACTTTGTCCAAAAATGAAAGAAAGAAAACTAAAACCAACTAAGCAAAGAATACAGCCCGTGAAGGCGGATCGTGTGCATGTGTTGCAAAAATAAAACGTTAGAAAAAGACAAACCATAAAAGACCCCCCAAGGGAGATGGTTTGTGGGCGCTGTGTAGCCCACTTGCTTTTTATTTATGATTACTTACAATGCTTAAAAGAAAAAGAAATGCCTTTTAACCCTTGAAGAATGGGTCAAAAAGGCTTACCAACTTGCTTAGGGAAGAAAATGAATGAAAGAGGGGGATGGTAGATGGATCATTGGTTCTTTGGGTGGCTCAAAACTTGATTTTTCGACACCACTTCCCTCTCTTTTTCCTCTAACCTGCTAAAAACCAGCAAGCTGATAAAGAAAAGTTAGTAGATTAATGTTTTAAAAATACATAAAAAATACAACCTAGTACTTGTCGAAAGATAGAAAGATTTTGCTACTTAGAGAACTAGGAAAGATAAACTAGATCTAAACTTTCGATTATGAAACAAATACACTTTTTATATCTAATCAAACAAGTAAATAAAAATGATGAACTTTAGAATATGATTTACTTGTCAAATGAAAGTAACCGAGAGAGAAAGATAAAATTTTAAGAAGGAGAAGAAAAACTGCTCAAGTCTGGAATCTTTCTTGCAAGATTGGAAGGATCTTTGATGCGGGCAAAGAATGGTTATGTGTTGGTTTCAACTTATAATCCAAAGCAAAGGAGATGCAACTGAGCTCAACCTTTCACTCGGGATGGTAATCTGCACACTCATCAAGCTTTCACGAAACAAATTAGATCTGGTACACCCCACAGTTAGAAAACCAAAAGATCATGAATCATAACTGATTAAAGCATGAACTCTTAGATCGCTAATAGAAAAAAGATAAATAAGCAAATTGACAACTACAAATGCTTACCCTACGTGCTATAGAGAGCCTTTTAAGCCAGACTATTAGTTATGCAAAGCAAAATAATTGAACTACCTCACAAAGAAATCACCATATGCGCAACTTGCCACAGATCATGAGCCTCCAAAACCTTTCAAATTTTATTCATAAACAACAATAACAATGATACAAGAGCAGAGGTTCTTTTCTTTCTATCAAATGAGGAAGAAAGCCTCGCTTAAATAGGAAAAATGAGAGCAAACCCCAAGGGGGCGAATTCGTCAAGTGTTGGAGCTTTTTGAGATGATTGGGGGCGAACTAGAGTGAACTAGAGGTGGTAGGCGACACCTCTCATAAGGTAGGTCAGCCCCCCCCTTTCTGTGACACGTATACAACAAGAGGTGATATTTTTCATGGATAAATGTGCCCCTCTAAGGAGAAATTCGCCCCTCATGGATTTGATTGGAATCAAGCCGATTTGATCTTGATTTGGTATCCAATTACTGCCAACATCATCCTTAGTTAACCTAGAACATGTCTGGGACAAGCTCCCATTGATTTAGGGATGTGTTTTTTCTCCATATTTCCCCTTGTTCTAATTTTTTATTCACTTTTTTCCTTTTTTGGAGAGAATTTAACTTAAGTGATAAATAATCACTTAAAATTTAGGAAAAGTGGGTTTAGGGGTTAAATGGGAGCTCTACATCCAAAAACGAGCATCCCCATGACGAAATTGGCTCCCTAGGCTCAATTTTACGACCTTTTGAAATTTTACAATTAAAATACACCTTATCGATGATTTTATTAAAAAACTAAAAATAAAAAAAATCCTATGAAAGACTTAGCGCATGTCCATGAAACTTTTGGACGATGACTAGCATGGTATAATACATAGACCCTAGGCTTTAATAACCTTTTAAGACATAATGACCATTTTCACCATCCCGACTTTGAAGGTTTTTGAGTGAAAAAGTAAAAAATTATATGTCGCTTAAAAAACTGTCACATGATCGACGAGGGAAAAAACACTCAAGGATGATGACCTTGATGACCAAGTCCTAAGAAGGCCAAGCCTTTTACAAAAGAAACCATCACTCTATGTCATTTATTACAATTCCCCCAATGGGGTGTCAACATGCGAAGAAAAGGACCACAACTGCGCTTGATTGAACCATGGAACTTCCGAGCAATTGAGTAAGAATAATTGATTTGTTCCGATCCTTGGTGGCTCACTTGAAAAATTCCCTAAGTGCAACTTAGTGGATAACAATAGGTATGCAATTAGGTCTGAATTTGTCATAGATTCCTTCATCATTGTTGTCATAGATGACAACAAGGTGGTGAGATATCCTCCTTGTTGTCATCGGAATCACACCTCGGGGTTAGAATAGCAAAAGTCTTCAAGCAACCGGGTGCGTCCTTGGGGGCAAGTCTCAAGTTAAGTGCTATCATCTATTCTTGACTCCTTCGTTTAGGCTAACTCCTAACGAAGCCAAGGGGGGTAGATCCTAAGAAAAGTTACTAAGGATTTGATTAGTTCTTAGTTTTGGATGGGAGTGTGTTAGGTGTTTAGAGTGATTTCACTGAGACAAGATATTTCAAACCAAATATTAGTTCAACAACATAAAATAATATAACATTCACAACATGAGATGACTTTAACTAAATAAGATTGTTGCAAAATAAACCATTGCAATGGAGTAAAAAATTGATGCTGCTAAAATAGGAAATGTTTTGCAATTGTGTCTTGGTCAGTTTTAGAATTATTAGGATTAGTGGATTAGGGGGAAAGGGATATCCACATATACCATGAGGTACAAGGAATATGTCCGGATTTTGAGAAATGTGGTTCCACACGAGAAAATGTGGGCCAGATCGGAGTTGCGAGGGTGTGTCCAACACTACAATAATAGAGGGTGTAGCCTGACGAGGCCTTGTCGTCACTATCTAGTTGTTCCTGCTTTCTTTGAAGAATTTTCCTGCAAATGACAAACTTTGAAATGCCCGACTTTCATTTGTTAAAGGGGATTGATTTTAATTAAAGATGAGTTTTTAATTAAATGTGGAAAATTATTGAATGCAACGCTTCTGCTTTTGGTTATTCCAAAGCTCAGGTGAACCTACGATGGACAAGAGCATACATGGAAGATGTGAAATGTTTGTTCCAATTTGGATTGCGAAAACAAAATGTGTGACTAATTATTACACTATGAATATCTTTTCTCGTACTCGAACAAGCTCTTTCAGGTACTTCGGTAGAGCATAGTGGGTTAGTATTCGTTTTCAAAAAATAACAAAAGTAAAGCGAATAATGGCCAAGGGACGGGGGGGCTACCTACGCTGAAGATAAACACGGAGTGTATTTGAGTTGGACTGAGTCAGACTGAGTTGAACTGAAGACACCTCTCTCACCAAAATCTACCAACCATTTATTAGTTGCCAACACATCAATCCCCTCACCAACATCCACCAACCAATCCACATTAGCGTCCCCTCACGCGTGAGCTTCCAATCGTTGGGTGATGTCATCCCAATGATATGCGCTAGTGTAGGAATAAACCAAGGTTCAAACTTAATTTTTATATTATAACGAAGCTTTAAACTTTGAATGGGGTGGACCCCTCCTTCCCACCTCATGCGACTCTTATTGACGTGAAGAGATATGCCGTGAAGAGATATGACCCTCACAACATACCATCTTATAACTTGTTTTTAAACAAAGTTTGAAACTTCAAATAAATAAACCATGTTGAAAGGGGTCCACACTTCATGCTAACACAATCTTGATTTGGAGCTATTGTGAGTCCCTCACATGGTTGACGTCATATCCCACTTCATATCATTCACCACTCTTAAATTATAACCCAAAGTTTACATTATAACTTTTGAAAATGGTCGCATGTTTAATGGGGGACCCATGCCATGTCATCCCACCCATTAATATTTTAATTTTTTCACTTTTCAAACCTTTGACTTTAGTGCCAAAATGTAATAATTTAGCATTAAAATGCCATCTTGATGCACTTTTTGCTGAATAATGCTCCACGGAGTGTTTTGGTCACGCGAATGATGTGAAAAGTGGCCTTTGGGGTAAAGAGGATACTCTGAGTGTGAAAACGAGCATCCCCACGCCAAAACCGGATTCCGCATCTAACTTTTATTACACTTTGAATTTTTTTAATTAAACCATTAAAAAATGGCTTAATTTTGCGGGAAAAAATATTTTTCTCAAAATCAGACAAAACTCTAGGGGGACCTAGCACATGTCCATACGACTTAATTCAAATGCCTAGCATGTTGAAAAACACTGACACGAAGGCTTTAATAACCTCCTAAGGCCTAACCACCAAGACGATTATCCCAACTTTGGAGGTGTGCGGAAAAACTCTGAAATTATTAGTTGTTTGTTCAACAACCAATAATAACCAACGGAAAAACACTCTGGGCTAGTTGGTTTGATGCTCAAGTCTGGGAAGCCGAGCCTTTTATAAAAATTATCATGCTAGCACATTTTTTACAATTTCCTCAAGGGGGTATGAACACGTGTTACAAAAAAATCGAACAGACTCCCAGAAAAAGCCTGGTGGACCTTTGAACCCTGATCATGAACAAGTGTGCTTGTTCAAACCTTGCCGGCTCACTTGAAAAATCCACCAAGTACAACTTAGGTGGTAACACCCCCAAGGATGCACTTAGTGGCTTGAAGATTTCTGCCACGACAACCTACCCCCCCCCTAGGTGTGTGAAAGGTGGCAGCAAAACCATGATGCCTGAAAATATTTGAGTAGTGGAACTAGAGATGTTTATTCATCTATTGATACATAGATACAAACTTGTTTGAAATGGTTCTGTAAGTCTAACTGCTTTTACATGTGAAGCAACCTATCTGGAGGCCGCTAGGGATGGTAGTTATTTTCCTTCCTAGGTATCATACCGTCTTACATTTTCAGGGACTCTTTAGTATATTTGTCAATTGCTGTTTTTTTATTTCAATCTCAGCTGAAATGTTGCGTCAAATATGTATTTCCCACTTTAAAAAAGTTGCATTGTAATTTTCATGAGTCTAAATTCCATCATTCTGTAACTTTTCCTTTATTGACCAGGAATATATTTTCTGTGCCCCTTTCCTTAAGATTGGCTGAAAACTTTTAGTTTGCTTGAATTCTTGTCAGGCTTCTGATGGCAGAGATCACTTTGTTCTTGTTACAAACCTTGTTCCGTGTGTTGGAGTTAGGATTCATCTCTGGCCTGAAAAAAGCAGATTGACTATGAGAGAGGTGCCTGCAATTAAAAGAGTAATGCAAGTAACATCCAAGATGGTACACATTCCTGCAGGACCAGCACCAAGGCAGGTAATGCTGTTAGTTGAATACAATATTTATTGATCGTATTTTTTTATACTGTATTTTTGTTTCTAATTAATTTGAAGAGATTGCATTTCCTGCAAAATTTGTGATATTTGTCTTTGCATTATCATTTGACAATCTCAGAAGTTGAGAACATCATCCTTTTGTTAATATGAATTTGTCAAACTTGATAGCATTCTAACAACTTTTTTATTAACTTGTTAGCTGTATGAGTTGTCTTGGATTTTCAGATTGAACCTGGAAGTCAAACCGAACAGGCTCCTCCATCAGCTGTCCTTCGTCTTGGTCCAGATGAGCTACGTGGTTTCCACTTCCTTACAATATCTGTTGCACCTCGTCCGGTATGAGGAGTACCTTCACTCTCTAATAATGTTAATGTATTCTTGTACCTCCTGCAATAATTACTGGTCAATATACTTTTATGTTTTATGTCCAATTCTCATTTTATTTATTTTTATTTTTATTTTAAGAAACACCATAGAAAAGAGCCATGTTTTACTGTCTGAAATCTTAAATAATGTTTAGATTTCCACGGCACCGTTGAGCCATCATGAGATTGACTTTGTAAAGATTTGAGGGAATTTGCTAAGTGTTTTGATGAAGTGAAATTTCTTTGCATTTATTTATTGTCCATAACCTAGTTGTTATGAACTGGGGAATGCATGTTTCAAATTGGAATGTTAAAAATAAATGTATTCGAATATCAAATGAACGTGGAAGCAATGCCTATTTAGATTTTCAAAAAACTACATATTTTGATTTTCATAAAATTACAAAAAGTTGGAATAGAAACTTCTAGCATTTGTGAGGTAAATCAATGCATCTGGAGTGTAATCTTCAACATTCATGGACGTTTTGTTAAGGAATGCTAAATAGGATAATGATAATATAAGCATTTTCTGATCATGGTATTTTATTTTCCAGAAAATGTTCCAGCTATGATGTAGCCGGGTCTTGGAATTTGTTCAAAAATATGATATCGGAATAAGAAATGAACACATCAGATAGCCATTTATGTACATTTGGGGAAAAAATACTATTATTGTGTTGAAAGTTCAAGTATCGTGTATAAATTGTACTGGCCCCTGTTGCCCAATGTAATATCCCAACTGATATTCTACCCTTGTAAATGATATGTTTGCAGTTTATGTGTTTCAGGTGTGTTTGAGAAATAATTGATTTTGCATGCAAAATAGGTTACGTGCCAAAAAACCCTAAATATGATAGATATGGAGATAAAATAAGAAATAGGACTCAGGAAGATCTTAGTAACATACCAATATTTATAGCTGTGAAGAGTCTTCAGTATAAAAAAGACATGCATGCCATGCAAGAGTTATAACCTCAAAAACGTGTATCTGCTCCCAGGTGGTTCGTCCATCAAGAAAACGTCCCTTGGGCCTTCTCTGATTGATGATGATCTTGTAGCTGCTTCAATACTTGATAGATGATGTTGAGACTTTCCAAATCTGGTAGTATGGTCTTCTTGAAGATTCTGGTGGACACATGCAACAATTTAACTCCCTTCTTGGAAGCTAGCGAATTGTTTTCCTCTAAATGGGTGACATCGTGACGCCCTCCCTCTTCCACGTTTCTGCTGGTATCTGCTCCGGATCTGCAAAAGATGTCCTGATAGTCACCCAGTATAGTAATATGACCCTTCTGAAGAGAATGATAGTGACATGCGGAAGAATTGATGAGTCTCTGGGTCAAAGCGAATTGTTCTTGGTGTCTTCAGCTATTTCCCAGCAACAAAATGTGACTCCCATAATATTGTCCTTCTCTGTATGCAAGATCTCTGCAGAAGAATGAATGTTGTGAAGAGCTAATAATAGATCTGAGTGATCTATTCGGAAGTGATTAGGGCAGATAGATTTCACTGCCTAAAACACCTGTTAGCTGATGGCTCACGCTCTCAACCCCAACTTGCTGCTGTGGCTACTGCTGCTGTTGCTCACGAAACCAATTTCAGAGATGAATAATAACAATAGCTGCCTTTTTGGTTCGACTTATCTTCTTATATAGCTTTTAGGGATATAACTTTTAGGGTTTGCATGACTTTAGTTTTGCATGCATGCAAAACCTAATTGCTCATTGACTTATGTAATATGAAATAAGCTCTGATGGCCTTTTCTAATAAACTGATGACCTAATAATACTGAAGAGATGTTCCTTTCTGTTCCCTGTATTAAATGTCCTTAGTCAATTCCCTTTTCTTGATACCCGCTCGAACATATGGGAATTAAATAGGTTAATGGGTGTCTCAGATGTTTATTTGGAAGAGGACATTACACCATTTTAAGTTCTAATCAACATTTTGATATAAAATTAATAGGCAAACATAAATTAGCAGTGGAAATAACATTGTTTATTCCAAATGTATCCGTCTGTATTGTATACATTCAGCAATTTTTAAATATAAACCTTATTTTATGATTATAGATGGAATATTAACAGTTGATACATGAGAAAACACAGTAGTAAAACTATCAGGTCCTTTTCTATAAAAAATAATTACATTTCTTCCATGATTCTGGTATCTTCTGCAATACCCACAATAACCACTACATCCATTTGGCATAGCTGAACATTAATTTGTAGAACAGACAGAATTGTGTCCTCTGCATTAAAAAATTATTGCTGTAACAGTCTTAAAATCTGCATATGGATAGCTCTCTGACTGTCCAAAATGCATTCCTGACACAATGCTAAATTCCAAATTTGCATTTTCCAATTAAGCATGTAATAGTTAAACACAACAGACAGATCCAGAAGATTTATTTTTTACAATTAAACAACTGAAGCTAATTAACTTATTTGTATACTGAATACAGCTGGGGAAAATTGGAAATAGCTCTTGTTACCTCCCAAACTAACATGTGTGATTAAAGCCCCAAAGAATCAAGCTAGCTGAGGGGAACTCAAAAGAAAAGGCCAATGTCACCACACCAATCCCCTTTGCACTTCTCATTGGCTCTTCTCCACCTCAAGGGGGCTTCCCTGATATAGGAATTATTAGGGCCAAAACAATGAGAAGCAAGGTGAGATGAAGAGGTTGCCCTAGCAAAACGGTTGTAGCATTGAAAGTGAGGAAAGGGTGATGGGAGGATAGAGAAATCAATCATGAAACTGGTGTCATTCCACCAAGGGAAAATGGAGTTAAAGAAGTACAATCTAAGAGGGTATTGTGTTATGAACATAACAAGTAAAATAAAATAATTATTTAAATAGTTAGTGTGATTAAGAGACACTTCATTTGGGTGAATAATCACCATGAGGACCTATTTATATGGGTCCCTTATCATTGTAAAGAGCACCATTATCTATTCAATATTCAAATTATTTTCTTATTCGTGGCTTATTTAATATTCCAAGTATTTTGGTAATATTGTGTGTGAGCGAACATTTGCTCGACTCATTTGGTATTAGAACGATCCGACCCTTGGCCATCATTTACACTTTGTGTAAATTTTGTGTTTAACCATTATCCTAGGGTTTCCCTAAAATTGTGGTCTTTGACCAAGAAGGAAAATAGAAGAGGTAAAACAATAAAAGAAAGAAGGAAAAAACAACAACACAAGGTTTAAAAAAACCACACGTTTTATAAACAAGTCATAAAGTAAAAAAGTAAAAAGGAGGAGGAGAAGAAGAGAAAAGGGAGAAAAAAACAAAAACAAAAACAACCCAATGTATTATCAAACCACAGAGGAGAAGGAGAAGAAAAGAAAAGGGAGATAAAAACAAAAACAAAAAAAACCCATTGTATTATGAAAAACCATTACATTAATAAAAACAAGTTTTATGATAAGGGAAAAAAAATATTAGAGTAAAGGATCAATCGTATTTTAAGAAAATATATTATAAGGGTGAGTCCCAAGGCTTAATATTTCTCTTTTTCTAAAAGTTGATCCCCAAGATTTGAACTTGGGGGGGAGGGTGACATTCCTTCTTTCCAACCACCCCATCTACACACAATCCACAAAGAAGTTTTAGGACGAAAATAAGTCAAAGTTAAAAGTAGTCAAAGGAAAACAAATTATCGTCGAAAAAGTTTAAATCAAAGGAAGAATCTTTGAAGAAGTCAAAGCCAATTGAAGGCTCGTCAAAGAATTCAAAGTCATAAGAACGACTATTTATCATCGAAGAAGTCAGAGACCATGGAAGCTGGTTTGCGGCTACAAATAGAAAAATTAAAAACACAGTTAAGGTGTTATAAAAAAGACAATGAAGATTTACACAACATAAATAGAAAATCAGAAGTACTGATTGAACTGCATGAGTTACAAGAAAAGTTCAAGGAACAGAAAATTTCCGACCAGGGAAATAATATAGAAAAATTGTCGATGCAAATCAAGGAATTAAAAGACGAAAGCGATTTCAATCAAAGATTAAAAAATGAAGATATAAAGAAAGAAATAAACGATTACGCAACAGAAATAATACGCTTTAATAAAATCCTTAATGACAAGGATGAAGAATTGACACTGTTATCCACTTATTTGTACCATAGTTGGATTAGCTGAGGAGCCGCCATTTGACAAACATGATAAATGTTTGTGTTCCAGTGTATCAAATGATCCGCCTTTGTGTCTAGCCAGTTTTGGCTAATCAGTTTTTTGTTTGAATAATTATGACCATGGCCCCACGGGGTTTGTAATAAAATGTGCTAGTAGGGTGTTTTGAGTGGTTCGGTCTCTTAAGACGTAGAATTTCAACTAATGTATTCCAGGGAGTTTTTTGCCCTGGACAATTATGCTTTGCCTATAGCCGAGTATAATTGACGAGGTTTTCTCCTACTTCCTCCAAAGCTGGAATGCCCGATTTTGAATTTTGGGCCTTGGGGGGTTATCAGAACCCAACTAAGTATATATAAACCTACTAGACATTATTAGAATAGACTATGGTCATGTCCTAAGTCACTAGGACCTTCAAAAAAAATTCCGAATTTTTTTTACCAGACGCGTCAAAATTTTTATCTTTTAATTTTTTAATTTTCCTGAGTTTTTAATTAAATTTTTCCATAAATTAAATGGAAAAATTCAAATTGTAATAAGTCAGCTATCCGGGGCCCGAATTCAGTGATTGAAGGCTTTAACTTTAAGCCAAAAATCATTCTTGATCAGCCAGCCAGCTTGATCCAAGTTTCAGAAGTTCATTCAGCCTCATAATTAATAATTTCTCAAAAAAGTCATTTACGGAGAAATTATTAATTAAAATATTAAAAATGAATATTTTGGAGAAAATAAAAAACTCTCCAAAATTAACCAAATTCAATAAAATTAAAGGCTAAATGACATGGCACGGAGCATTTATGATTACTCCAATCAATATCGGTCAGTTTTAGATCAAGTATCGGAGTGTAGCAGTTGAACTATCAGTCAGAAATTTGCCCTCTTTGGTCAAATCCGTTTTTGGTTGAAGTGTGGGTTATCTATTGGTTGGGTGATCATTACGAGGGAGGATGAGCCACCTCACCCCTTCTCATTACTCCAACACTCAGTTACAACTCAGTTGCAGCTCAGTTCAACTCCAAATCATCATGCCGAGCTCATTCAATTACTCCAGTGTTACTCTTAGTTTGGTTTTAGGGTTTTGGTCTTCATTCATTGTATAAATAGAGGCTCTTTCAGCTCTATCATTATGGATGATTGATGTAGAGAACCTCTGGTGAAATTTTGTAATGCTTGTTGCTCTTATGCAACCTATTTTTTAATAAAGAAAGGCTTTGGAGGCTCATGCTGTGTAGATCTTGGGTGCATATGTTCCGGTTAATGAGGTGATATTATTTCAGTTTCTTTACTTTTGCTAATTTGTGGGTATTAATACATGCTTTAGAGGGCTTATAAAAGCACGTAAGAATAGGTATTTGTAGCTTTCAAGTTACCTATTTATTCCATTTACTTTCAGAAATCTTAGAGAGCATTGTTTTTTTTAGCTATATTTCATGCTTTTGGGTTTTGTTTAGTAAACAATACATGATTTAACCCCCATTTTGGCAAGTGTATAAGTTTTTGTCTGCAGATCACTTCATCGTACCAAGTAAAAGGTTGAGCTAAGTTGCATCTTCTTTTCTTGGAGCCAAGCATACGTTCCTAGCAGCTGCATGCTATTTGGGATCCAAAGTGGTTTCAAGGATTCAAGATCCAAGTGGTTTATCTTCTCTATTCACCCTAAAATTAAAATTTTTCATTCTTTCACTTTATGTTTGCAAGTAAAATTCTGATTTGTAAAGCTAATCATTTGCATCTTACTTGCTCTCATTTCTAGATCTAGGAAGTTTCAAAATTTTTGCATTTTCTATTAGATCTAGTTAGTACTTGAAGTAGCATAAAATTCCTATTTTTGCTTAAGTACTAAGTGTATTTTGTTAGTGTACTGTAGTGTTTAATTCATCATGTTGCAGGAAAATAGCTCGCTGGTTTTTCTCTTTTCGTGATAGGTTAAACAGGAATGTCGGTAAAAAATTTAAGATATAAGCTCCAAGAAACACTCTTTTTTCCCCTTT
This sequence comes from Pseudotsuga menziesii, assembly GCA_001517045.1. Classification (NCBI taxonomy): domain Eukaryota; kingdom Viridiplantae; phylum Streptophyta; class Pinopsida; order Pinales; family Pinaceae; genus Pseudotsuga; species Pseudotsuga menziesii. The sequence goes on along the minus strand of LPNX010920168.1, from coordinate 396,200 downwards.
CTTCATTCCTATTCTCCAAGTTGCCTTGAAGACATTCTCAAGATCACAAAGGACTCTAAACTTCAAGCATTGTAAACAAATTAATAAAGAGCAAGTGGGATTACGACTCCCACACCCCTCTTCCCCCATTTGGGGGAAGCTTGTATCGTCCCTTTTTCATGCTTGCATATTTATTTAATAATTTGCTAAAGGTAGAATAGGATAGAATAGTTCAAATTTGTTAAAGTTTTGTTTCTTTTACTAAAGTAAGGTAGTTTATTTCTGATTAAGTTTATCATTCATAAAATATAAAAGTAAAAAATGTTTCTTTGTTTATTTACTTAGTTGATTACAAGGCGTATTTGCTTTTTTGATTTCATTTTACTTACCCCCTTGCTTTCCCGATTAGGGCCCTAAAAAACTTGAAAGAGACTCTTGGGTAGTTTAGTTTTCTTTCTCTTTTAAGTTTTAATCAATTAATTAATGAAGTCTCTTGAACTTGCAGTAACACAAGTCAAGAGCACTCTCTATCGGAGAGCATAGTTAGACTTGCATATCCTTGCATTAGGCATTTTAGATTAGCTAAGTCTCTTGAACCTTTGTCATAAAATAAGGTCAAGAGCGCTCTTTGTCAGAGAGTTTTAATTAATCAACTTAATAAAATTTGCAACTCATTCCCCCATAATTAATTAACTTCATTGTCTCCTTGTCGGAGTATGCTTTGACCGACTTCAAAATCGGAGTACCTAGAAACGACATTGGATTTTTAATCTTGCAAGAGAAACATAATAAAATTTAAACCCCATAACCAACGCAGTGGCGTTGTAGAGAATTTCCTAAGTTCTTCTTAGTAGAGGTGTTGGAACTCCCCACTGTCTAAGCTTCTCAGCTAGCTGGTCAATCTTCGCGATACCATCCTGGGATACTGGGCGGGCCGTCATGTCTTCAACAGATTAAACTTGGAACATTCTCCCGACTCTTGAAAAACCTTCGCTGACACCATAAGCAAGATCACTTAAAATACTTAAAATATACCAAGAGCACTTGCACAACGTAATATTCACTAGCTTTATTTCAAGACTTGCTGTTAATTTCTTCAAAGCATTACAGAGCTCTGACTCCATAAAGGCACTGGTCTTTTAATCTTTGCATAATTATTATATCTGGATCACTTGTCTTTGGAACATTTTAATTTCCATTTGTG
>LPNX010920168.1:337691-394970 GCA_001517045.1 Pseudotsuga menziesii | reverse complement strand
ATTCTCTTGATAGCAACGTGGATTGCTTTGTCTTATGTGTCGAATTCATAATAAACAAACACATTTAATCACAATAACTCCTAAACAACACCCATTCGCATTCGTAACCAATTAAAAACACTTTAACAACATTGAGCCATAGAAAACTCTTTGTTAGGGACTACCCCCCTTGGCTTCGTAGGAGTTAGCCTAAACGAAGGAGCTAGGAGTAGGTGACAGTACCTAGCTCTGTGCTTGCCCCCAAGGTCACACCTCTCCCACTTTCCTAAGTGAGGAGACAACTTTCGGAAAGTTTCTGTTGCTGGTGTGCAATCGGTGGACAACAGACACAAATACAAAATAAATTAGAAGATCAAGAATCAGAAATCGACTAGTGTGGACAACAGATAAAAGTTCTTCAACAAAAAAATGACGACTCTAAAAAGGCACACAAGTTGGAGATCACAAAAAGTAATAAACCATTATCCAACAATTCCTAAGAAATTTTTAGATTAAAGAACCATAATAAGATGTTAGTCACGAAAATTAAGAAATTGAAAAATAGTCGAAAGGCGGAACACTCTACAGAAGACAGTGAAAGAAAACTTCTAAACAAGCAGGAAGAAAATAGTTGCATTAGAAATCATAATGAAGATCTTAAGGAACAACTTAAGAAGCTTGAAGATGACAGAAAGTTGCAAGTAGAATTGATTAAGAAGTTTCAAAATGACAACATGCAATTAGAAAACAAGTTGGAAAAGATATAGAACGAAACAGTAAAATCTCAAGGGATGAAAATACAATTTCCAGCTCAAATCAATGCTCAAAAGACGACGCTCGTAAAAGAAAATGACATTGTGAAAATGCTCTATCGACACCCCAATCATAAAAACCGATATCCAAAAAAAGGGGAAATGTCGAAAGATAATGGTACTAATGTGATCAAAGCTCATGACGACAGATCAATAGGAAATCCCAACAGTCGGCAACAAATCAATTTGGGACGAATTGATCCGTCAACATATCGGAAGTTATACTCTACGCTTAGAAGTTTGTATTGACATGTTTCGTTAGCTACGACGCCACAAGGAACGATGTGACAACATTACTAGGCTTCGAGGACAAAGCCTTTCTAAGAGAGGGCAATGCTATGAACATAATAAGTAATAATAAGTAATAATAAAATAATTTAATAGTAAGGGTGATTAAGAGACACCTCATTTGGGTGAACACTGAATAGTCACCATGAGGACCTATTTATACGGGTCTCTTATCATTGTAAAGAGCATCATTATCTATTCAATATTCAAATTATATTCTTATTCATGGCTTATTTGTTAATTTTTATTGTAACTCAGTAGGTCCTTCACCGTTTTTGTAATGTCTTGGTGGGGACATAGTTTTTGTATTTTCCTAAGTTCACTTTATATTATAAAAAGTGACTTTATTTTTATAAAGTGAAAGTGACTTTATTAAATAATATGAATGTAATAAATGACATTAAATGATTAAAGTGACATTTAATGTGCATTTAATAAAGACCCTTAGATCTAATTTAAAATTTTAATTTTGACCCTTGAAATAAAGTTAGGGTTAGGGTTTTAGTTAGTTAGGGTTTCTAAGTGAGTTTTCACTTATTTAATGAAGCTTTGGAGAAAGGAAAAACATAACCCAAGGAAGACATCCAAGGGAGAGAGAAAATAGTTCACACGTGGGAAGAAGAAAGGAGCATTCTCACACGTGGGAAGAAGAGAGACATTTTCAGCAAGAGGAAAAGAGAGATGAGCTAGGGCATAAAAAATTTAGAGGGTTTTGTTTTGCTGCTGCACAGAAATCAAGGAGGACTGTACAAGGCCGTACAGTACAGACTGTACGGACAGGAGTATACATTTATTGCTGTTCTGAAAGTGCTGTACCTTGCTGCACAGAAATCGAGGAGGCTGTCGTATAGATTGCTGAAGTTTTCTAGCACAGAAATCAAGGTATTTTTTATGGCATTTTTTTCAAGACAATTTGCAAGCTAAGAGGGGCCGTACAGCAGTATTTGGCTGGTATTTTATTTCTGTTTCTTAAGGCACATTTCCCAATGTATTTTTCAGACAGTTCTAGCTTGACATATCTGCTGAAAATGATCTTCTCTCATAAATAAAATTTCTCTCTGGGTTTTACCTCACAGAGGTGAGGGTTTTGCCCTAGGCTTGGCCCTAATTTTCTCAGTGTTCTGATGTGTATTTTTATCTTCAGCCAGATTCATTTGGGTGCATGCATGAGTATTTATGTTCAAAGTTATCTGTAGATTTACTTTTTTAGTCTGAAATAAATCATAACTCTGATGAACATAAATCTAGTTTGCATGCAAAGTGTTTGACGAAATGTCACAATGAGATGTTGATGTTTTAGTCATAGATTTTCTTCATTATTTAATATTCCAAGTATTTTGGTAATATTGTGTGTGAGTGAACATTTGTTTGGATCATCTTGTTTCATGTGTCACTAAGAGGAAAAGGGAACATGATTGATCAAACCCTACTTAGTGAAGTGCAAGAATATACTAGGTTTTACAAGGGAAGGGATCGAATAAAGTATCCACTTCGTTTCTAGCTTTCAAGGTGCATCGCTATACACACAAAAGATCAACATTACACCCTCCGAATTAAGAATGAATGCAAAAATCAATACTTGAATATGTACAGATACAAAGGGAAAGAGGAGAAATATTAACATTAACCCTTCTCCTTCCAATGTGGTATTAATTCCCATCTATGGCCTTCAACCGAAAACATAGAAATTTCAATGTAAAAAAGTTAGCAATACTTAGAACCTGTGAAAGCTCTTAACAAGATTAAGTGGATTACACTGTTCTCACATATATAGTAGCCAAGCTACCATATTTTGTTTTTCAGGTACAGTACATTTTTTCAGCCAGATCTCTTATAGATGAGATGCTGAGATGAGTAGTTTTGACGGATCATTATTTTGTTAGTGGACTATTATACTCTCCCATGTCAGGACTGAGTCTCAGGACACTCAGATTCGAGCACTGATGTAGCCATTTAGTCATTTGCAGAGCAGTTAGTGATGCCCAGATTGGTATTCGTGTTTTCTCGTTGGACAGATGATGGTTCAGATGGATTATTTGCATGGTTATGACTCCACATTTATTATATTGTGTTATGGTTATCATTGCTCTTATACTCATCTTTTGTGACACGTACTAGCATTTGGTGTCATGATGTGGCGGTCATAAATATATGGACTTGGATGTATTTGTATTATGTATTGATGTCCCTACTTAGACTTGGAAATTCCTGATTTATACTCATTGGTTTTACCCTCCCTAGGAAGAATAGAGGTAGTCATTCCCACCATACTCTGGCTTGCTAGTATTGGCTTCATTGTTCATTGTCTCCACCTATCCATTTCCTTCCAGTTTTGTTTTAACCCGACTTACTATTTGACTTGTGGCATGGAGGGCCTTTCCCCGCTAGAACCTTTGTTGGACAAACATCCCTGTTTATGTTGTGTCTTGACTTTGAGTTGGTGATAGAACTTGCCTTTGGTAAGTTGGATTGTATGCCTAAATCATTCTGGTCGGTTGTCTCGATGTTAGGCACTGTGCAAAACTCCCCCTGGTCACTTGAGATGTTGTTGGCTAAAACTGAAAGCTCATGTATTGCTTGTATTGGAAATATTTATATATGCGCCCATGGAAATTGTAAACTCTAGAATGTGTTTCTTAACATATGTGAGTAAAGGGCAAGAGCAATGAAATGCTAAAATACCCCGCGAAGGGTATAAGAAAAGGTCCCAAAAGCAATGGATAAATATATGCTATATCCGAATATTGCTGACCTTATAAATTTGAATATGTCCTTGATGAAAGCTGCAATTAGTTGATGCCTAAGTTGAATAAGCATTCTCTGAACAACTCAGCCATTTGTGAGGCACTGCCATTCCCTGTGTTGTTGTTTGTCCGACATATGGTTATAGTGAATATTTCCTTTCCATATCCGAAGTGTCACAATGTTGAATTGGTAGTCATACTTTGTCCTAACCCTGTAAATTTTAGCCTTCACCCTTCACTAGCAAATTGACTACAACTATGAGGTGAGTATATTCTTGAAAGTCTAGTCTGAGTAATAATAAATAAAACCCTATATATGTATTTGGTTGATATACCGCTAGTGAGGTGACTACTACTTGTTATGATTGTTACTTAAATGATTTGTAGAGCATGTCTTAGCCTTGTAACACTTGCAGCAGATGGATGACAGTTTGAGTTATATTATTGGTATCTGGTCATTTACAAGTGATTATATTGTCTATTAAATATTGTTGATGATTAGGCAGAGACCTGGAAAGGGTATGAGTATACACCCTAGATGGATTTGGACTCTCCGAGTCTAGTGAGAGCTTATTTTCAGTTTTGGGCACTTGCAGAGATGGTCAGGCTCATTTTACCCTTCTGATGCAGTTTTGCTTCACAGGATGATGTGTTTGAGTAGAGAGATGTTTTTATTGGATCTCCTAGGATGCTGTATGGGGCATAGGGGGTGCAGCCACTTTATCGTACCATAGTACCCCCATCCTAGAGAGCCTAGTGGGCTCAGTTGGACAACGTAGGCACCCTAGGAGGCTGTTTTTGCATGTTCACATTTCCCAAGGCAGATTAAAAAATGAGTAAATGGCTATTGAAGAAATCTATTTGGGTTACTGAGGCAAGGAAATGACATGGGATGAGTCATGATGATGAGTGTGATGTCCTCCGCACCTTCTCTAGCAGTTGCAGTACTTGATTGGGCCCACACCTGTTTTTTTGGGCATTGTTATATTATTTTCTGGAGCTTTTGGGAGGCTCACAATTTCCTCAAGGAGGCACAAAGTCAAAAAATTAAAATATTATATTGTTTTATTGTGCCATGGGGACACCCAGAGGGAGTTAGTTAACATTCCATGGACCCACCATGTGCTTCATTTATTTTTTGTTGAGTGGGGTACCCTCTTTATGGGTGATCTAGTCTACTTTGGTACTTCATGGTTATATTGATCCATGTATTGTATGTTGAGTTCATCTCAACCATTGATTAGAACATTTATATCTTTTAATCTTAGCCACTCGTTTTGAAAGTGGTTAGGATTTTCTCTCATTCCTATTTAAAGGAGAGAGCTTCTGATTTGTAAGGGGTCTTTGGCTCTTGGATCTAATTAATAGAAAAACTTTCTTGTGGATATTTTTTGGATATCCTTTGCATCTGGTGTTCTTAGATGGTGATTGGAAAGTCTTTTGCTTCCTAGCATTCGGGAAATTTGTGTGAGATCTATATTTTTTCGGGATCATTGTCTTGTCTACAGGAGGGCGACTTCATCTTGGGCGTTTTGCAGGGGATCCTCAACTCGCTTGGATTGACTTCGTCTTGTATCAGGGGGTTTTCATTAGTTTCATTGTGATCTATGATTACATCTTGTTACTTTTCTGTAGATCTTGCTTTTCTTTCGTGATACGACAAATCTAATATTGTTGCGTTTGCTCGTGCAGGAGAGAGGGCGCATTGGTCACTTGGAGCAAAACGTTGGGCTTAGAAATGACACAGGTCTTCTCAAATTGATCGGGATAGCAGGGATCATCACCTTCAAGGCATCTACAAGGATTTCTAGGTAGGATCTGCAGGTTAGTTCCTTTCGTCTGGATCTCAAACCATTGACACATGCTTTTCCTCATTTTACTGAAAATTCCATGAATAATAAAAAACCAAACATACTAAAAAATGAATCGCTCGATCTCTGGATAAACCACTGCTGGGTTTTGTAGATTGGGCCTCCCTCTCACCAATTCACACCTAACGCTGAGCTAATTCTACCTGGTTTGCCCTAGATTTGAGAAACAATCCTCCCAAACACTAGCGCTCCTCATGAAATTTTGACTTTTTTGGGAATTTGATTTTTGTGGCAAAATTCCTTCTTGGGTTTGTAGGTCGGGTTCTCCTCTCTCCAAAACACCTTCAACGCTGAGCTAGATGTTGACAGGTTGCCCTAGATCTAAGAAACTGTCTTCGAGTACCCTAGCGCTCCTCATCATTTTTCTGACTTTTTCGGCATTTTCGCAACGTGGGTTTGTAGATCAGGCCATTCTCATTCCATTTCTCCTCCAACGCTAAGCTGGTGGTCTCCAGAGAATTTGCCCTTCCAAACCCTAGCACTAGCCATCTTGCTGCTGGTTTCTCCCATAAACTGACTTTTTCGGCTAAATACCTTTCTGGGTCTGTAGATCAGGGTATTTCCCAGGTGGGTTTCCTCCAACGCTGGACATATAGTGACTCCATTGCCCTAGATCTGACAGGCACTGATCTCCAACCCTAGCGCTACCCCCTCTTTGGTCTTCTTTCCTTGTAAACTGAGTTTTCCCTGGTGACTCACGTACTTTGACTTTGTCATATCTTTCATCAAGTCTATCCATTGGTACTAGATAACCCCAACCCTGTCCTTGACCTCCCTGCATTGGTCACGTTTCCCAAGGCAGAGGATATTCTCACTTGTTGCTAGTACCTCAACCCTAGATCTAGTTTTTACCTTACAGGTCATCTTTGTCCCACTTTGGATCGAACCTCATACTTCCTAAGCCCTGATCCAAAGCATTGGCTCACCTCGTGACATCATCCATAGATCTAGGGTTTCTATTACCTTACACCTTACGTACCTCAAAGTCTATTTGATCTGATTTGGTGTCTAGGTTTGATCTCTCCTGTCGGGAGTAGATCTGGGTCTCCCCCTTTGTTGTCTTGGGCTAAGACACATAAAGTGAAGGTTGCCTTGATTGGCGTGACAACCATCCATTGGGAGTCTAGGCAGTCTTGGTTCTATCTCCTTAGTTGCTTGTCCCTCTATCATCCATCTTGGATCCACCTCACATAGGCAACTACAAGATTGGTGATAACACATGCCAACAAGAGAGTACCTCAAATACATGTCACAAAAGCTCCAAGAATGGTATGTCAAATAGGCTCCAAGAAGAGGAAACTCCAAAATTCCAACTATGTTTTCAATTAAGAGGCCTCTTCTTTATATAGTTTCATGAAGTAAGAGGGGTGCCTAGCCAAGTGTTGAAACTTGAAATATGCATGAGAGAGTGCACCACATCTAGGAGAATAGATAAGCGTGTGAGCTCTTGGGAGCCACTTGTTAGAACTCAGGAGAACTAGAGATGCACCCACCATAGAATAGGCCACATGGAGGGGAAAATCATCCCTGAATCAAGGGATTGTGATTCAAAGAGAAAGAGACCCCATAAAATGAAGAATCCCTCAAGAAATATCCAAAAACGAGGGATTCTAACTCCCAAAATCATGTGATTATGTCTCTAGGAGATGCGCACACCATAAATAAAGGAATTACAGATATAAATTTAAAAAATCAAGGGATCCCATCTCTAGAATCCACAAATCAGGGATTATGTTCCTAGCATAGTTTGGGGGGTTTTATGAGTCTAAATGGAGTGCAGCCACCATTTTTAAGGAGGGGGGCTTTTCTCATAGTAAATGCATTCATCAATCTATATTATAGATAATACATCATGATAAATTTGCTCCAAGGGAATCTAGGCCATGTGCAACTGATTATGCTGTGTTAGGATCCAGAATTTGAATGAAGTCATTACAATCATCTGCTAGATTACCCTTATACAATACACCAGCTCATAGGTACCATCCCTATATTGAGCACTAAAACAACAAGGATGAATTTATTGGATATTGCTCTATTTCTTCTCACTTAACCCAATTTCTAGATATCACATTGAAAGAATTAACAGTTCAGTCGATTGGAAGTTCTTGATTGGTAAGGAAGGGTAGGAGACAACAGACTAACCTCTTCCCATGTTAAGAGCTCTCTCCCTTGTAGAATGAGCTTATGAAAGTATGAGTCCCTGTGTCATGCATTAGCTGCTCAACAAGAGAGCAATCTAGTCTTAACTCTTCATATCTAGTCTTAACTCTTCATAAATTTTGAGAAGAAATTTCCAGGCTCACTTACCCAACAGTGCCAACTTGATTGACCTTCTCAATCTCTTGGATAACAAAGTTATCACATGGAGTATGATTTTCTGTCATACAGAATGATAATTTTCTGTATGTGTCCCAAAGTGTTGCATTTCAAGTTGGCATGCACACATAAGGCATGTGAAGGGTTAATGTTGTATGTTCATAATAAATGTGGAATGAGAAAAATCCATCTTCGAATTTAAAAAATGAAGATTTTTTTGAAGATATAACAGTAGCATACAACTTGGCCCTTATTTTACTTGTAATTTGGAAGGCATGTCTTAGGTGACCATGACACTTTATATAATAGATGTGACCTTTATTTATTCAATTACAAATACAAGCTAGGTTGTTGTGCTAAGAGACTAGTCACTTGTTGAGAAGATCCTAGTGTTTGATGACATCATCAATGATCGTTTTTACAACTCTATCTAGCACCTTAAGTGATAAAGTCCTAAATCACTAGGTACAAGAGAAATTCAACAATAAGGGGGCCACTTGGACCACACCACTTTGTTCTTCTACTTAGTGCTAATTCTCCTCTAGCTCAAGGAGGGATTCCCTAATGGAAGGAATACTAAAGAGTCTTTGGCTGGAGATGTGCCTTTGGCTTTAGGCCCAAGGGAGTCAAGCAAGGCTTAAAATCCCTATTCTCGCCCTCAGTTTGCTTTAGTCGAGGACATAGATGCCGATGGTGACTCTAATTTTGGGCATGAGGATTCAAATGAATCTATTATATGATTATATTGTAGAGTCTAGACTCTAGAGGTTTGAGTTTTTGACTGTATTTATATGCTTATCTGTGACTATAGAGGCCATTTATAGCCTATTTATTGGTGTACTTTGGTTCAGAATCTTTAGATATGGATTGCACTCGATGTTATTTTGGTTGTGTTACTGATCAAATTAGCAGTCTTTGTAAGTTTTTCTCAGTTTTAGCCACCGGTTTAAATGTCAAATATATCTCAGTTTAATGCCCAACCCAGAAATGCATAAGGCTAAAAATAATATAGATTTTTAGACTGAAATAAACACTGCTGCAACTCAATTTTTAATGACAGAAAATGAAATAAATGCACACCATGAAATTTTCAGACAGTAAATTTTTGGCAACTTGCCCAGGAAAAAACCCACAAGGGGAAAACCTGTTTGGAGAGAGAGAGATTTTATTTTTCAGGAGATTTTTTACATCAATAACTCAGAAAAACTTAGACCAACTTATCTCAATCGGTAAAATTTTTCTTCTCGTTTTTCGTGCAAACAGTAAAATAACAACTCTGATTTTTTCTTGTTGTAGCTTCCTCGAAAAACGTGTTGCTGTATGGACTGTACGATAGCCTGCTGTATGACCTGTAGGACTTGCAATAAATGCCTTGAAAATCGTGCCTTGTCCCTTGCCTCGAAAATCGTGCCCTCATCTTGCTGCAATCTCTTCCTCGATTTGTGTGAAGCAAGAAATCTTCTTCTTTTTCAAGAAAATGAAACTTTCTCTCTCATTTCTCTCTCACTTCAATCTGCAAAAGTGAGTGAAATGGCCTTTCCTTGCCTTTTTGGTGAGAACCCTAGGGTTCATCTAATCCAACGGTCGAGATTAGATTAGATCGGTGGATGAGATTAAACGCTCACATTTAATTCTCATAAATATTAAATTCACTCACCCACTTAAATTTATCAAAAAGTGACTTTAATCTCTAAAGTCATATGAAATGCTCATTTCAAGTTATTTAATGCAAGGGTCACTTTATTTTCCCCTTTTAAGTGACTAAGGCAAAAGTCACCTAGGGGAACACTTTCCTAGGTACAAAAATCAACACTCCCTCTTACCGAGGAAGGTGTTCTGCACCACACCCAACTTGTCTCTGAAGAAGACAAACTTGCCCCTCCCCAAAGATTTCATCAGAATATCTACAACCTGCTCATTAGTGGAAATGTACTGTAAAGTCACTGCTCCTCTTTGAACATAATCTCGGATGAAATGATACCTGATCTCAATATGCTTTTTTGACTGGTCATGAAATATTGGTTTCCGAGAGAGCTGGATGCAACTGTGATTGTCACAGTAGATCACCGTAGGCCTCAGCTCCTGACCAAATAAATTCACCAGCAACTTGCGAAGCCACAGTGCCTCGCAACTGGCCTGACTGGCTGCCATATACTCATCCTTTGCAGAACTCAAAGCAACAGAATTTTGCTTCCGACTGAACCACGACATTGCTGCCGAGCCCAAACTGAAACGACATCCGGAAGTGCTCTTCTGGTCTGCCACACTGCCTGCCCAATCTGAATTTATGAAGCCAATCAACTTGATCCCATGAGACCTCCTGTAGTCCAGACTATAATCCACTGTCCTTGCTAGGTATCGCAACACATGTTTTGTGGCTACCGAGTGCACTCTCCTAGGCTCAACCATGAACTGACTGAGAGTGTTCACTGCAAAACACAAATCTGGTCGAGAGTTGACCAAATACATAAATGAACCAATGAGCGGACGGTATAATGTACGATCCACCAACTCTCCCTCTAAAGCATGAAGCTTCTTCCAGTTGGTGACCATCGGTGTTGACATCGACCTGCAATCCTCCATCCTAAATCTCCTCAGAATATCAACAACATACTTTCACTGTCCCAGGAAAATATGTCCAGGCTCCTGCCAAACCTCCAATCTTGGAAAATAGTGCATCAACCCAATATTAGTCATCTCGTACTCTGAAGCAAGTTCCTTCTTGCAAGTTGTAATGGGTCTCTCTCCTCCTGTGATAAATAAGTCATCAACATATAACAAAAGAATGAGCGGATCATCTCCAACCATGATAAAATAGATATTCGGATCTGCTTCACTCTTTTGAAACCCCATCAGCTGCAAGTAAGAATCGATCCTAGAGTACCAAGCTCTAGGAGCTTGCTTCAGCCCATACAAGGCTTTCTTCATCCTGCAAACATGAGTCTCTCTCTCATGAATCTTAAAGACCTGAGGCTGCTCAACATAAATCTTCTCCTGAATGATTCCACTGAGAAATGCGGTCTTCACATCCATCTGATGGATCTTCCAACCCATTTCCACTGCAAGGGAAATCAATGCCCTAATCGAAGTATACCGAGAAACCGGCGCAAAGGTCGCATCATAATCCACTCCCTCAATCTGTGAAAAAGCTCGCGCTTCAAACCTGGCCTTGTACTTCTCCACACTACCATCCGCAACATGCTTTAGCTTATAAAGCCACCTAGAAGTCACCACTGACTTCCCATCAGGTCTCATAACTATCTCCCATACATCGTTCTTCATGATGGAATGGTACTCATCCATCATGGCATCTCACCAAACATGATGCTGGGAGGCCTCCTCAAAAGTAGAAGGCTCTGAATCACGTAAACTAGCCACTAATGCCATGCCCAATCTGTCTATCTGAATAGCCCTCACTGGCTCCCTGGGTGTCCCATACTCTTGAGCTTCCTTCAAGGTCTCTCGAAGCCACTTAGGCTTCTTCTTCCCTGAAGGTTGCTCCGACACTGGTCTATCCTCGTTTGATGAACTACCAGAGGTAGAAGCCCCAGTAACCTGTGAACCAACAGCTTGTGTACCAACAACTGGTGAATTCTGTGATCCTGATTTTCTGTACGGTGAACCTGTAATATGAGACCCAAAACCTGTCCTCGAAGACCTTGCTGGCTGAACCACTGAACCTGTGCCCATACTGTGTGGTCCTGTAACTCCAGAAACCTGTGAACCTGTCCGCTGCATTGATGGTACCTGTGAAACATCCTGAGGTGCAGGAACCTGCTGCTCTCCTTGCCCCAACTCTCTAGACTTCTTGAAGGCTCGCTCCTCCTCAAACTTCACATCGCTCCTCGCAACAACTTTCCTCTGAGAAGGAAGGTAAATACGAAAGGCCTTCGAAGTCTCATCATAGCCCACAAATATGCCCTTCTCTGCGGTGGGCTCCAACTTTGTCGTCTTCTCAGAAAGGACATGAGAGTAAGTCAAACTAACAAATATGCGAACATGGCTGACCTCGAGCCTCGAGTTTCTTGCCTGTGAAACACTCCTCATGTGTCATGTTCCCCAGGACACGATGGGGACTCTTGTTCTGAAGATATACAGCTGTGCTGCATGCCTCAGCCCAAAGGAAGAAAGGAAGTGACTGGTCATGTAGCATAGCTCTGGCTGTTCCAACAATAGGCCTGTTCTTCCTTTCCGCCACTCCATTCTGCTCTGGAGTGTATGGACTCGTCAACTGCTTCCTGATACCCTCCTGTCTGCAATATCCATCAAACTCCTTGGAGGTATACTCACCCTCATTATTCGATCTAAGAACTTGTATCTTCCTCCTTGTTTGGTTCTCCACAAGAGCTTTGAACTCTTGGAACCTCTGCAAGACTTCCTTAGATTTCTTGCTCTTCAGGAAGTAGATCCAGGTATTCCTGGAATGATCATCGATGAATGTCACAAAGTACTCATATCCTCTCAAGGAAACATATGACATCGGTCCAAACAAATCTGAATGTATCAAGTCAAGAATCCCTGCTGACCTGCTATCACTGCTAGGAAAAACAGTCTTGGTGTACTTTCCCAAAGCACACCCCCTGCAAACATCACTATGCTCTGAGCTGAACTCTGGTAAACCTGTAACCATATGTCTCAACAACCCCAAAGCTGGATGATGCAAGTGAGCCATCCTCTTATGCCAAAGCTCACAAAGATCACTGCCGCTGCTATGTGCCAAGGCATGATGAGGCTGAAATAAGAGCCTGTACAGTTTCCCACACCTAACTCCAATGGCAAATGAAGCAGATGGTCTTGCAGTCTTGGGAAACACACACACATGTCCATCTAGGAAGGACACCCCAAGACCTCGATCCTTGATCATGGAAACTGAAACCAAGTTCTTTTTTAGCCCAGGTACATACAATACATCTCTCAACACCATGAGACTCATGGACTCCCTTTGAAAGGTAATGATCCCACGCCCAACTGCTCTGACTGTTGAGTCATCTCCCAACACCACCTCCACATCAGTCTCTGTCTGTGAAAGCTCAGAGAACATCTCTCGAGCACCTTCCATGTGGCTCGAAGCTCTATTATCTATATACCAAGTGCTGGAAGTAGATGCACGGTAGGAATGGTTTGTCAACAAGGAGAACTCCCTCTCTCTATCAACATCTGCACTGGTGATAATAAATACTCTCTCTCTATCAATATGCCCAGTACACAGAGAAAACTCTCTCTGAAATCTAGTTGCAAATTCATCGACCTCCGCCGAAGTTGTTGTTTGCTGCTTCTTCTTCTTCTTCTTTTTGTTCAGACACTGCCCAACATAGTGTCCCATCTTATGACAATCAAAGCACTTTACAGTGCTCAGATCCTTCTTCTGACCATCCTGCTGTTTGGCCCCACCCTTCTTGGGACCCTTCTTGTTCTTCTTCTTCCCCTTTGCTGTCAAAGCCACATCCTCCTCATCCTCCCTACTAGTAGAAGCATTGCCATCCATAAGACCCCTCCGAATCTCCTCCTGGACAAAATCATCACACATCCTGCCCCATGTAGGTAGATTCTCCCTAGCCACCAAACCTTGCACAAACATAGACCAAAGCTTTGACACCCCGTTCATAGCTGTCCGCACAAGCTCTGCATTAGGAACAACCTCCCCAACTGCTGCAAGTTCATCTCTCACCTGAGAGATCCTAGTAAGGTAAGTCAACATAACCTCTCCTTTGACCATCCTGATACTCTTCAGCTTCTCCCTCAAAACCATCTTCCTATGCTCGTTTGAGCTCTGAAACAATCTAGTCAAAGCATCCCACATTTAATGTGCTCTGTCTTTACTCAAGATGTGAGGAATAACATGGTCTTTAATTGCATCAAGAATTATTCTCCTCGTCTTAATGTCCTTCTTAATGTCCTCTTTTGGCCTTTAATGACAAACTGAAATAAATGCACATTATGAAATTTTCAGATAGTAAACTTTTGGCAACTTGCCCAGGAAAAAACCCACAAGGGGAAACCCTGTTTGGAGAGAGATTTTATTTTTCAGGAAAATTTTTTACAGCAATAACTCAGAAAAAAATTCAGACCAACTTATCTCAACCGGTGAAATTTTTCCTTCTCGTTTTCCGTGCAAACAGTAAAAAACAACTCTGATTTTTTCCTGTAGCAGCTTCCTCGAAAAACGTGTTGATGTATAGATGGTATGACAGTTTGCTGTACGACCTGCAATAAATGCCTTGAAAACCATGCCAATCTCTGCCTCGGTTTCTGTGCCCAATTTTGCCTAGGAAAACGTGCCCAATTTTTGCCTGTACCTTTCTCGGGAAATGTGCCCCTGTACGGATTCGTACAGTACGACATGTACGGACTGCCCGCAATAAATGCAGCTACTCGAAAATCGTGCCCTGTCCCTTGCCTCGAAAATCATGTCCTCATCCTGCTGCAATCTCTTCCTCGATTTGTGTGCAGCAAGAAATCTTCTTTCTCAGAAAAAATGCTCATCTCAAGTAACTTTAATCTCTAAAGTCATATTAAATGCTCATCTCAAGTCATTTAATGCAAGGGTCACTTTATTTTCCCCTTTTAAGTGACTAAATCAAAAATCACATAGGGGAACACTTTCCTAGGTACAAAAATCAACAGTCCTAAATAGGCAACGCAATGTAGACCAAATGCTAGGGATTAGTAAGCATGTGGGAGAGGTCTAGGCCCAAATGTCACCACAACCTAGTCTCTCAACTTCTTTGGGTAACTCCTAAACCTAGGGGAGAGCCCTTAAAGATACCTACAAACAACAAGATACATGCAAATACCTTTCTACAACCTTGTAACTAGATTAGTGCCTTATATCATATATGGAGTCAACAATGAATAATATAGACATAAATCATAATATATGAGTTAATTCAGTTTAACAATCAATTTCACAACTTTCAATATACTTCACGAATCCCCATGCAAGGGCTTCACACCTCCCAAACCTCCCAAGGCAATACCTCAAAAAGGTGTGCTCTGAAGGGGAGAGGGCTAGGTGGTCTAGTGCACACCTTTTGGCCCAATCAAAACTACAAAATACCCAACAAAAACCCTAATTCAACAAATTCACGCTTCCCAATGCACTAGGGTAAAATGGTTTGCTCTTCAAGATTTGTGGATAAATCCACTAGGGAAAAATTGACGGTTGGATCAAAATTTCAAAGTTGCAAAAAGTTTTATGTTTTTGAATTTATTTGAATTTTTAGGGTTTTTTTTACAATATATGAATTTTTGGTTTTTAACCATGGTAAAAGAGGACACCCTCAAAGATCTGTGGATAAATCCACTAGGGAGAATTTGTAGGGTGGACCAGAATTTCAAATTCAGGACTATTTTGGAGTTATGAATTTATTTAGATTTTGAGGGTTCTTAGGAATTTTCAGATTTTTAGGGTTTTATGCATAAAATTGCAGCCAAATAATGTACACGTAAAATGATAAAAAAGGTAATTAAATGACAAGTAAGGGGATATGATTTTTTTCTCAATCCCTAGGGCATTGAGAGATCAATGATCAATGATCAATGTCCCTCTCTTGAAATGTCTTTCAACACTTGCAGGCTAGGGAATCACCTAGAAACCTCTAGGATTCGGTAGGTGAGCTTAACTAGGGAAAATGAAGAATTCCAAGGCCCTAAATAGCAACAAAGAACTCCTATGGAGGACATTCTCTTCATTAAAAAGTGGACAAAATGTTGACAAAAAGCCCTAACAAATAAGCAAAATGCACCATAAAATCACCATTCAACCTGTTGCATCCTTTCACACACTTGGGGGGGAACGTGGCAGAAATCTTCAAGCCATTCGGTGTGTCCCTAGGGGCAAGTCTTGAGTCAAGGCTGTCACCTTGTTCTTGACTCCTCCGTCTAGGCCAACTCCTAACGAAGCCAAGGGGGGTAGACCCTAAGAGTTGCTAAGGTTGATTAGGCTTTAGTGGTGATGGTTTAGATGAGTGAGTTTTAGGAGTTTTTAAACAAGAATAATGGAACAAGAGATTTGTAAGATGAACAGATTACAACATCATAAATAGCACAAGAGTTTTAAATGAATCATTCAACTCATAAATTATACAGATAAAAAACAATAAAGACTAGTGCTGAATTAAAATGGAGTCACAAGATAATATGTGTTGAGAATTCTGAAGTAGATGTTTGCAATTGTCTCCTGGTAAGTTTTAAATTAGTGTGGAAGATGAGTGAGTTAAATTAGGGGGAAGGGAACTCCAAATATACCCGAAGGTACGGGAGTATGTCGAAAACCCTTATCCGATGCAGCTCCACGTGAGGAATATGTGGGCTGGGTCGAAGTCTCTGAGATGTGTCCAACACTACACCAACAAGAGTGTAGCCTGACGGTGTCTCAAGGTCACTAACCAATTGTTCCCGCTTCCTCTGTGAATTTTTCCATCGGAACGGATCAAATCGAGGCATTGGATTTTCGCTTGGGGAGGTTAATTGAGATGTGAAAACTAATTAAACTAGTGACCAACGTTGCTTTTGATGCAGTCAACTGTTCGGTCGAACCACAACGGTGTAGAGCATACACAACGGAGTCTTGTTGATTTTAAGGATTTTACAAATGAAGTGTGTTTGGTTGTTTATTAAATCCCCAAGAATCTCTTTCAGGCTAAAGCCCTAGTCGGGAGAGCAAGGGGTGTAAATTTGCGGACAAGTAAAGAACAAAAGGAAATAAGTAAATGTTTTCTAATTAATCCTACCATGCATCTCCTTCCCCTTTTGAGTAACTCGGGAAGTCGTGGGATTAGTAGTTGTATTACTTTAACAAACAGATGTGAATGATAAAACAAATTGCAACATCTATCAAAGTATACTAGCCTGCACAAAGAAATTAATCTAAAAACAAGAAAATGACAAAAAGGGACAAAGACGCGGATCTTCCCTGGGGGGATGAGGAGTGGGGTTTGAAGAGC
Organism: Pseudotsuga menziesii; assembly: GCA_001517045.1. Classification (NCBI taxonomy): domain Eukaryota; kingdom Viridiplantae; phylum Streptophyta; class Pinopsida; order Pinales; family Pinaceae; genus Pseudotsuga; species Pseudotsuga menziesii. The sequence continues at coordinate 378,012 of LPNX010920168.1, read as the reverse complement.
CTACTCAAGATATTTTTATTGATCTCAGTTACAAAGCTTGATGATAAATGCTCTTTGGTCCTTGTTATTTGGGATCCAAAGGCTTACAAAATATCAGAAAAGAAACCACATAAGTAGGGGGAACCCCTGAAAAGCCTCGGATGGCCCAAAAATGGAATTTTGGGCAACGGTTCCTTTTCTCTTTTGGGGGACCTGCTAAAACCAGCAAGTATATGTCAGTGAAATGTGGCCAAAAACACTTTGGAAGTGTCTTTGGACAACCCACAAAAAATTAGTAAAAAATTGCTAAGTTAAACTACAAAAAATATGCAAAAAATTGAACCAAGCTTTCCTTGGGATCTTGGCTTGTTTTTGGGGTAGCCAATAACAGTAAGCACTTTGATGCTAAATTTAACTTTAGAATGATCCAAGAAAATGCATTCTAAACAAGATTTAGATCTACCTTTAAACAAACTTGCTTGAAAATGAACTTTCCTACACTAGATCTAAGATGCTTATGAAACTTTGAAAACTGAGATCTAGCTTTCTTAAATGCTTATAGATGAGATCTAACAAATAATTTTGAATATGATAATTTAGACACTCATAAATAAGCACAGTAACCAAATAGATTTTGATTTAAAGAAAAGAGGAAGGGGAGTGAAGCCTAGTTTGTTGTTGGAATGAACAAGCCAAAAGGGGGCCCTTTTGTGGAGTGCCGAGGGACAGTTTCTTGAGTTTATTGGAAAATGAATGGCATCAATCTTAATCCACACCTCATCTGTTCATGGGAACCTGCAACTAAATCACAAATCTTGGACACACCTCGTGAGATCTGGATATATATGTATGAAAGAATGAAAATATCATGCAAAAATAATCTTATTTAAACATGTAACTTAGATTTTTGAACATACATAATATGAATAAAAAGGAGCAAGTAATCTTGCTTGCCAAATTTAAATTCCTATTGTTTCAACTGAATCCTTCAAAGCTAGTACACAAAGCTAGCAAGAAATGAGAAAAAGTAGAAGTCACCAAATTTGCAGCATGATGCTGGTAATCCACACACAAAAGGCATTAGACGGTATAGCCGCAAAAGCTTCTTTATTCTCAGCAAATGAATGAATAAACATGTCGTATCCCATTCTCCTCTTAATAACTCAGCGAACATGTTGTATCCAGTGTTGGATCTGTTGATTTTTTGTACCTAGGAAAGTGTTCCCCCAACGACTTTTGCCTAAGTCAATAAAAGGGGCAAATTAAAGTGACCCTTGCAATTATAACTTGAGATGAGTTTTAATTTTCACTTTAGAGAATAAAGTGACTTTTTGATAAATTTAAGTGAGGTGAGTGAAATTAATTTTGTAGAGAATTAAAAGTGCATTTAATCTCATCCATCCACCTATTCATTTTGGGCCCTTGGATTAGATGACTATTGAGCTTCCTCATTTAGACACCAAAAAGACAAGGGAAGGCATTCGAGTCTCATTCTGTTTTTCATGAGTGTTGGAGAGCACAGAAGGAGAAAAAAATTGCAGGCAGATAGAGAAGAGCAGAGGGCACGTTTCCCAAGACTATACAACAACATAAATTACATTTTCGTATTGCACGTTTCTCGAGGAAAATTTTGGGCACATTTTTCGAGGCAATTTTTCTGGGCACTAAATTCTAGGCAGACTGTACAGTCCATACAATTTCGTACAGTCAGTACAGTGGGCACAAAAATTGGCACAGTCCGTACAGTCCATATGGTATAGTAGTGGGCATGAAATTCGAGGCAGTTTGTACAGTTAGTTTGGCATGGTTTTCGAGGCAGCTATTTTGCAAAAATTTTGATTGTAAAATTTCTGAATTCAGTCAATTCGCTGAGCACTGTGGTTGAGATAAGTTTATCTCTGTTTTTGCTGTACTTTGATTTTATTCCAGAAAATAAAATTCTCTCTCTAGAATAGGTTTTCCTCGGAGGTTGGGGTTTTGTCTCGGTCATTTGACTAAAAATTTATGAGTCTGATTTTTTATGTGTGATTGTGTTTTCTAATTGGTGCTCATTAAAAGTAGTAAAATTCTTCATGTGTTTCAGTCATGAATTGTTTATGAGAAATGACTTAATTTGCAGTTGAAAGTAAATTGGGTTGGGCATAAAATAATGTTGAAAATGGTTGTTGAAACCGGGTTGGGGGAATGCTGGAAAATTTACATGGTATCAGAGCTTTGTTAGAGAAAGAGCAAAATTTTAGTAATGAAAAATTTCAGATTGTAGTGATTTCTTTTGTCAGTGGGCAACACCTTGTTGAGACTTGAACTTTGCAGTGAAAATGGCAACAAGACTTAGGTTAGAGGATAGGCTTGATGGGGCTGGGAATTTTGTCCCATGGAAAGTTAGACTAGTGCTTATATTGGAGGAAAACGAGTTATGGGATGGAGTGGTTAACAATACAACATCAAATCTTATTGTTGTTCTCGCTTCCACCGATGCACAAGCGCTTACTGCCTTCAACAAGAAGGACATTAAGGCTAGAAGGATCATTCTAGATGTAGTTAAAGATCATGTTATCCCACACATTTCTAGTAAAACCCGTGCATATCAGATGTGGGATGTTTTGACCAGCTTGTTTTAAAGCTCAAATGAAAATAGGAAAATGGTTTTGAGAGAGAAATTGAAAAGTATCAAGATGGCCAAAGCTGAGGGAGTGATTCCCTACCTTACTAGGATCTCTCAAGTGAGAGATGAGCTTGCGGCAGTGTTGTCCGTTGAATGCACACCAACAAGAGAAATCTAATGAAAGTTGTCTCGTCACTTGAAAAAGTGGGAGAGGTGTGGCCTTGGGGGCAAGCACAGAGCCAGGTACTGTCACCTACTCCTAGCTCCTCCGTTTAGGCTAACTCCTAACGAGGCCAAGGGGGGTAGTCCCTAACAAAGAGTTTCTATGGCTCAATGTTTTAAATGTTTTTTGGTGGTTGTGGATGCGGATGGGTGTTTAGGAGTTTTTTGATGGGAAGATCATTGTTTTAATTTAAAAAAAAATACAAAGATATGCTTGCGGTATCTAAATGAAACACAACACTGATTGAATTAAACAAAAGCATGCATAATGATAAGATATTGAACAATACACTTGAGATATGAAAATACAATAATGACAGACCAGTGTCTTATCCAATGGGCATGGAGTCAAAAAATTGTAGTGCTGGGATGCTTGATACAAGAGTTCAATGTTTGTGCGGTTGTTTTGCAAATGCTCTTTGTAAATTTTATCAAGTTTTAGTTATGTTGGGTTATTAAGGCTAAGAGAACAAGGTATCAAAGTCCAACTGAAAAAGTATTCTAATTTGTTCCGTTCGAGACCCATCGGCCTGTCCAGCATCCCGGGCTAGGTATTTGGAGAAATTAACCAACAAGCCAGGAAACTTAGACAACAAGGGGTTCCGACGCCCTTACTGAGAACAACTCGAATGCTTTTGACAATGCCGGTGCATTGGTTGTGGGGGTGAAGATTTTATTATGTTATCACTTGCAAGATTAACAAATCTGATCACTGTTTTGACTACGAGTCCAACTTTTCAGGGTCGGCAGAGCATACTAGGAGAGGGATAGCAGCGAAGTAAATTTTAAGTGGGGAAATGTGAGTTGGAATGATTTTATTATTATGAGCACACAGTTTAACTCTCCGACAGAGAGCGCTCTTTACTTCGTCTTATGACAGAAGTTCAAGAGACTTCAACTATTTCATATGCGTAATGCAAGGAAAATGCAAATCTAACTATGTTCTCCAACAGAGAGTGCTATTGACTTGGGTTATGACAAGTTCAAGATACTTTGGTTTAGTTTAAGAGACAATTAGATTGTAAATATGAAACCACGTGATAGCTCAAATAAAGTAGAAACATAATTTAGCAATTAGTGTTCTAAGCAAAAATTAAACTAATCTAGGTACTTTGAAACAAATCTAAGCTAAGAACACACAAGACACTCTTCCCCAAATGGGGAAGAAACACAAACTATGGGAGGCTTTATCTCACTTAGCCTTATTTTATTTAATCAAATACAACTTTTGAGGATTTTCAACCTTGGAATGAGAAATGAAGATGGTAGAAGTGACTTTTAAAAGGGCTCTTAAGAGCTTTACAAAAAAGGAGTGTTTAAGTTTTCATGGTTTTGATCTTGGTTTCAAATCTCCTCTTGGTTTTGCAATCTTCTTCTGCTGTTTGATAATCTCTTCTTCTTCTTCTTCTTCAAGTCTCCTTCTTGAGTTTGCTTTTGCTCAAGACCTACAACATAATGCAAATCACACTACAAGCACCCTTTAGCATCAGTCAAATCAAATGAAAAGGAAACTAGATGCATCTAAGATCTAAGTATGAAATTGAAATTTTTTATCTTTTTGAAGTAAAAAAAACTAGGAAAACGTACATGCAAAAGAGTAAAAAGAAGGCTAAAAAAATAAGGAAACAGGGCAGCCAACAAAGGAGTTGGATGCATAGTTACATATATCGGCGATATCGCGATATATCGCGATTCATTCCCCTTGGCGATATATCGCCACTAAAAAATCGCGATATTTTCGACATTTTGAATATATCGGGAGATTTTGGAAAATATCGCCCTGCTAAAAAAATTTGCAAGAAATTTGAAAAAAAAATTCATGGGTTAAGTTTTTGGCAGTGTTATTAAAACTAAATATATTAAATTCTTACAGTAATAAATGGTAATATTAAATTCTTAAAGTAAAAGTGACATTCTCCTTTACTTTCATTTTCTATCCTTTTACTTAAATTTTTAACATTGCCATTAATTGTTTCAGGATGTTTGAGAGTGGTTCCAACCTCATCGGACTTCATATGCAAAAAGTCCACTGGATTTTATCAAGTATGAGGGTATGGGATTGGCATATTTAATCAAGCACATCAACCCATCCTTGTACCTTGATGTTGGTGGCATTGACTATTGAAATCTTTTATCATGACCTTAATAAAAATGTACCCTTCACTCATTAAACATGGTAAGTTTCATCAAAATTGTAGAGTAGTTGGACCTTCACCATAGCTTAAGTAGTTGGAGCTTCCAATTTGATGCCTAACTCATCCAAAGCAGCTACAGGACCCCCTACTGCTTCCAGAGGAAGAGTGGTGCCCCTTGCCTATAAAAGGGGTAGAGGGGATCGATGATTTCTACTATTTATCATTGTGTTATGTAGTATCTAGATGCCTCATGAGTCATGATGATTAATTTCTTGAGAGACATTTATTTTGATCATTTGATGTGATTTTCTATCATTCCATCAAGAACATATTTCAATATTTTCAGTTTATAACTTTATAGTCGATATGTGATCATGATCCACCATTTGACATCTTATGCATCTTATATATTAGTTCTATTTTTATATTTATGTAGCAATGTGTTTATTTGATGTTGTTGCTTTACATGTTAAAAAAATTGAAAAAAATGTTATTTTTGTATTTTTTTTATGCTTTACGACATTTGCCGATATTTTATGATATTTTCACCGTTGCTGCCGATAAGTTACATTCCAGACCCTCGGCGATATATTCGCCGACACGATATATGTAACTTTGGTTGGATGGCTGCAAAAGAGAGAAAAAGGGGCAGCCAAGTATGAGAAAAGATGGCTGCAAAACGAGGAAGAAAAAAGGCTTGAAGAAAGACAAAAAGTAGTTGAAAAAAGTGCCCAAAAGGGCTGAAAATTGAGGTGAAAAAGGGCAGCCAACCAAGAGAAAAGTTGGCTGCAAAATAATGAGGAAAATGACAGCCACACAAAGGAAATGATGGCTGCAAACAAGAAGGGCAAATAGGGCAGCCAACAAGAAGACAGTTGGCTGCAAAAATCGAAGGAAGAGAGGCAAAATAGAAGAGCTAAGGAGAAGGAAAAAACAAAGAGGAAACCAAAACAAAAAGAAACGAAAGCAAGAAAGGTGATTTAGGGCTTCCAAGGTAACCAAGTTTTAAAGTAGTTTGTAAGATGGAACTTGAAGCAAACCAAACCCTTAGTGCCTCCTTCTTGAAATAATCCAAGCTATGTAGATCCTGAAAAGAAAACCAATGTTAAACAAACAAGCTTGTGATCTTGAAGACGAGCTAGATGCAACTGAGGTCACACCCTTCTCCAAGATGGCAAATCCTGTCCAAAATCAGACCACTCAAACAACCCAGTGAGATCAATCAACTAGCATGCTAAGCATATAAAGATTCATCAACATTAATACAACTGAATATTTCTTGCTCATGAAATCTTGATACAGTAGCATAATCAACCAAATTATCAACTGTAAATGGGAGATTTTACATTCTATATAATAGACTTCTAAAACCAATTGATTTGATCACACATAAGCATTTGAATTGAAGCATATGGAAAGCATTCACCTCACAAAGTTCATTCACCACTAGCATCGAGTCGCATGGACCTCCAAAGTCTTGATCTTATTCCAAATAATGATCATAAAGCAACTACAAAATTCTATAGAGTAAGTTTACAACAAAGAGTCCATGAAGAAAAGAGTGCAAAGCACCTCTATTTATACAAAATACCAAGCCCCAGGGGCTTTTAATGAACCAGAGATCAACTTGGAGTTAAGCTGAGCTGAAGCGGAGTTGAACTGGGCTGAACAAGAGCTGAAGCTGCCAACACACCCAATTAGACCCCACCAAAATTTACCAACCTCCAAATCGGCAGCCTTATATTCCTCACACGTGAGCTTCCTTCCACGTGAGTATGGCATGACAGCTTGGCGAATGGTTGACGTCAATCTCCATAGCGTGAATTTTATTTTTGTGGTTGACGTGAATTGAAGGAGCTGAGCCGTGAAGTGGCACCAAAACAAGGAAGGCCCACCCCCAATCAGTGTGAGCTCCATCTACCTCCCTCCACATAAGCTTGGGTTTTCCTTCACGTGATCCTTACTTCACCTTCATGATGATCTTTTCCTTGAATCAAAACGCTAGCTTCTAACACCACTAAAAATTAGCATGAGCTCCATCTACCTCCTTCACGTCACCATCTTTAAAACATATTCACTAGCTATGAAATGAGTGTGACATCACCATGGCTTATAAAATAATATAATTCTTAAGTGGGGAGGGTCCCCCAATCCAACTCATCACCATCACGCTCCATGCTAGCGTGAGCATCTTACATTCACGTCACTTTCCCATGAAATAATTCATAACTTCATCATTATTTTATCCAAAGTCTAAGCTCCAATCATGTAGAATAAGGTTGTAAGTTAATGGGGCCCATGCCAAATCATCTCCACCACTTAAAAAATCAATTTTGACTTTTTAATATAATTTGACCAAGTGCCAAAATATCCATTTTTAGCATTAAAATGCTATCTTGATGCATTTTTATCCAAATGATGACTATCAGGATGCTTCGGCTGGCCAAAACATAGTGAAAGTGGGCCCTGGGGTAAAGATGCTGCTCTGGGCTTGAGAATGAGCCCAACCATGCCGAAAACGGACTCCAGATCACACTTTTATTACATTTTGAATTTTTTCATTTAAACCATTAAAAAATGGCTTAAAAAATGGAAAAAATTATTTCTCTCGGAATCCAACAAAACTTTAGGGGGACCTAGTACATGTTCATACGATTCAATCAGAATGCCTAGCATGACAAAAAAACACTGACACGAAGGCTCTAATAACCTCCCAAGGCCAAAACATCAAGACAATACCCCAGCTTTGGAGGAGCGAGTGAAAAACTCGGAAATTATTGGTCGTTTGTTCAATAACCAAGGAAAAAGACACTCTAGGCTAGTCGGTTTGATGCCCAAGTCCGGGAAGCCGAGCCTTTTATAAAAATTTAAATGCTAGGACATTTTTTACATTTTCCCCAAGGGGGTATGAACATGTATTTTACAAAAAATAAAAAGTCCAGCAAAATACTGGCTAACTCTAGAACATACTGAACTTCAGAACTCTGGAGATGAGCATTCATCATGCTCGGTAACTGGTGGCTCAATAGGAAGCTCAATTATTGTGCAAAATAGTTGGTAATAGGTAGTAGGGGTGGTTGTTCCTGGTTCTGAGCTAGTGCAGACAACTTTGAATGGGGTTGCAAATCCTTGGGCTGTTTTTGTGGAGGCTATAGTAGCTATAAGGAGAACTTGCCTTCTTGGGATAGGATTTTGGATGATTTTGTTCAGGAGGAGAGCCGGAGAGGTCTTGTGCAGGGCAACTCTTCTACCAGCAAGGAGGATGAGGAGAATGTGGCTTTGACTACCAAGGGAAAGAAGAAGTTCAAGAAGGGCCCCAAGAAGGGTGGGGCTAAGTAGTAGGATGGACAGAAGAAGGACTTGGGCATTGTAAAGTGCTTTGCTTGTTAGAAGCTTGGGCACTACGCTGGATAGTGCCCACAGAAGAAGAAGAAGAAGCAGTAGCAGACAACCGCTTTAGCAGAGGTTGAGGACTTTACAGGTAGATTCGAGAGAGTTTTCTCTCTATGCTGGGCATGTTAATAGAGAGAGAGCATCCATCATCACTAGTGCAGCCATTGATATTGAGAGGGAGTATTCTTTGTTGACTAGCCATTCTTTCAGTGCATCCACCACTAGCACGTGGTATATTGACAGTGGAGCTTCGAGCCACATGACAGGTGCTCGAGAGATGTTCTGTGAACTTTCACCGACAGGGATAGATGTGGAGGTCATGTTGGGGGATGCCACAGTTGTCGAAGCTGTTGGGCGCGAGACCATTATATTTCAGAGAGAGTCCATGAGTCCCATGACTTTGAGGGACGTATTGTTTGTACTTGGGCTGAAGAAGAACTTGATATCAATTTCCATGATTGAGGATAGGGGTCTTGGGGTGTCCTTCCTAGATGGACATGTGTGCGTATTCCCCAAGACTGCAGGACTATCTGCCTATTACACCATTGGAGTAAGATGTGGGAAGCTATACAAGCTCTTGTTTCAGGTCCAATATGCTTTGACACATAGCAACGACAGTGAGCTTTGTGAGCTATGGCATCGGAGGATGTCTCATCTGCATCATCCATCTTTGAGGATGTTGAGGTACATGGTTATAGGTTTGCCTAAGTTCAGCACTGAGCACAGTCATATATGTAGGGGGCGTGCTTTGGGAAAGTACACAAAGACTGTTTTTACGAGCAGTGATAGTAGGTCAACAAGAGTACTTGATTTGATACATTCCGATTTGTGTGGTCCTGTGTCATCTGTTTCTTTGAGAGGTTTTGAGTATTATGTGACTTCATAGATGACCATTTCAGGAAGACTTGGATCTACTTCCTGAGGAGCAAAAAATTTGAGGAGGTCTTGTAGAGGTTCCAAGAGTTCAAAGCTCTTGTGGATAACCAGAGTGGGAGGAGGATTCAAGCACTCAGATCAGATAACGAGAGTGAGTATAGCTCCAAGGAGTTCGATGAGTATTGCAGACAGGAGGGCATTCAGAGAGAGTTGACAGTGCCATACACTCTGTTGTCACCCAAAACTGGCATGCGTGTGTTGAAGCCCAAAAGGTAAGCTCACTAGCTCGATGACAACTCTCAAGAGAGAAGCCAATGTCACCACACTTCTCTCTTCCTCGCTTCAGGTTGGCTCTTCTCCAACTCAAGAGGGGTTTCCCTAAGGTAGGATCGCTAAGGCAGGTGCAACGAAGGGCAAGGTGAACTGAAGAGGCTTCCTTAGAGAAAACCCCCTTGAGTTGGAGAAGAGCCAACCTGAAGCGAGGAAGAGAGGAGTGTGGTGACATTGGCTTCTCTCTTGAGAGTTGTCATCGAGCTGGTGTGCTTACCTTTTGGGCTTCAGCACACGCATGCTAGTTTTGGGTGACAACATTTTGGCGCCGTTGCTGGGGACGGAGTCCCGTTTCCGAAATTTGAAGACTGTGTTTTCTTGACATTTGTGGGAGATTACATTGCATATTTTTCTTCTCACATGGTGACTCCATGAAGGGACAGAGCCCTTGTCCTTTTGCATATTTAAAGATCCTATTGGGTGTAGAGGTGAGCACACTCATTGGAAGGCTTTCAAGCTCACCTTGGCGGCTCCACAGTTTGGTATGAGGTATGACTATATACTTTTTTCAGATTTAGTACCTCATTATTTGATTTATAAATGATGATACGGAAAAGCCACGTGATATTTGGCACGAAGCTTACAGCCTGTTGGATTTCTCAAAAATCCATGGATTTATATGTACCAGGTTTGAGAAGAACTCTCCTCAGAAGGTATCATTTGGAGATGACTATCAATATCCTATCAAAGGAATTGGTGAAGCAAGCTACAAGATTGATTCTAGAACCCCCATGAAGATGAAGGAAGTCTTATATGTACCAGGTTTGAAAAAGAACTTACTTTCTATCTCTGCATTAGATTAGAAAGGATATAGGGTTGCATTCATAGATGGACAAGTACTTATGTGTCCCGAAGGAAAATCAATTGAAGATGTTGTTGTCATTAGTGAAGAAGAAGGAGGCTTATATAAACTCAAGGGACATTCAGAAACAACCCTTGTTCATGAGACCACTAGCCCAAGTGAATAATGGCATAGGCGGCTTGCTCACATCAACTACAAAGCACTACCCCATGTGAACAATGTAGTGACAGGTTTACCAGATTTGAAGATCGATCATGAAGGCATTTGCAAAGGATGTGCAAAAAGAAAGAATATCAAGAATCCATTTCCGAAGAGTGAGACAAAGACTAAAGGTATGTTGGAATTAATCCATTCAGATTTATGTGGTCCATTGCCCCCCACATCTTTGAGTGGTTATGCATATTATGTTACATTTATTGATGACTATTCAAGAAAGACATGGATATATTTCTTGAAAGCAAAGGATGAAGTATTTGGAAAATTCAAGGAATTCAAAGCCTTGATAGAGAATCATTCAGAAAGAAGAATCAAAACACTCAGAACAAACAATGGTGGAGAATATACTTGAAAAGATTTTAAAGCCTTTTGTAAAGAAGCTGGAATCAAGAGGGAACTAACTACTCCTTACATTCCTCAACAAAATGGTGTTGTTGAAAGAAAGAATAGGACCATTATGGAAGCAGTGAAGACAATGATAGATGATCAAGATCTTCCAATGTATCTATGGGCTGAAGCAGCAAAGACGACAGTTTATGTACATAATAGATTATCCCTTAGTGCCCTTGGATTCAAGACTCCAGAAGAAATGTTCACAGGAAAGAAGCTTGAAGTGAGCCACCTCAAGATATTTGGTTGCCCAGTATATGTTCACATACCAAAAGAAAAGAGAACCAAGTTGGACCCTTCCGGAAGGAAGGGAATATTTGTTGGATACTGTGAAGTCTCCAAAGCCTTTAGAATATATATTCCAGGATTCCATCACATGAAGATTAGTAGAAATGTAACATTTGACGAAGAAGTAGCCCTCAAGAGATCCAGAAAGTGCCAACATGAAGAAGTATATGAAGATGATGTACCTCCCAGAAATGTAGAAGCTGCACCCTCCCCCGAAGATGAAACACCAAAAGACCATGATATGCTAGAACCTCAAGAACCTCCCACTATGAATATGTCACGAAAGAGAAAGCTTGCTTGGGTAGGAGAAATTATACAAAAAGCAGAGAAGTATGGAGCTCTAGAAGGCTCAACAAGAGTAAGCAAGAAGCCAAAGCCATTTTCCAGTTATGTGGCTTTGATGTGTGATCTTGTAGATCAATTACCTACCAGTTATGAAGAAGCTATACAGAAGAAAGAATGGTTAGAAGCAATGACGGAAGAATACCAATCAATAATGAAGAATGATGTTTGGGATATAGTTCCCAAACCAGAAGGCAAAAGTGTGGTATCTTCCAAGTGGATCTACAAGATAAAGCATGCCACTGATGGAAGTATCGAGAAGTACAAGGCAAGGTTTATGGCTAGAGGATTCTCTCAGAAAGAGAGAATTGATTATGAAGAGACATTTGTGCCAGTATCAAGGTACACTTTCATTAGAACCATCATGGCACTTGCATTCATGATGAAGTGGAGTTTACACCAGATGGATGTGATGACAACCTTCTTGAATGATGTTATTGATGAAGAAATGTACATAGAACAACCACATGGATTCGAAGTTGAAGACAGACGGACTCACATATGCAAGTTGAAGAAAGCTCTGTATGGATTGAAGCAAGCTCCTAGAGCTTGGTATGGAAGGATAGATAGCTTTTTGACGAGCTTGGGCTTTAGCAAAAGTAAAGTTGACCCTAACCTTTACTTTAAGGTTATGGATGATGAACCTGTCATATTATTGCTGTATGTGGATGATTTATTTCTCACAGGAAATGAGAAACATATTATAGAGTGCAAGAAGAAGTGTTACCAACTATTTTGTACAATAGTTGAACTTCCTATTGATCCGCCAGTTATTGAGCATGATGAATGCTCATCTCCAGAGTTCAAAAGTTCAGTGTGCTCCAGAGTTAGCCAGTTTTTGGCTAGCCTTTTTATTTTTTGTAAATACATGTTCATAACCCCTTGGGGAAATTGTAAAAAATGTCCTAGCATTTAATTTTTTATAAAAGGCTCGGCTTCCTGGACTTAAGCATCAAACCAACTAGCCTAGAGTGTTTTTTCTCTTGGTTATTATTGGTTGTTGAACAAACGACTAATAATTTATGAGTTTTTCACTCACACCTCCAAAGCTGGGGTAGTTGTCTTGGTGTTTCGGCCTTGGAAGTTTATTAGAGCCTCTGTGTCATTGTTTTTCAACATGCTAGGCATTCGAATTGAGTCGTAAGAACATGTACTAGGTTCCCCTAGAGTTTCGTTGGATTCTGAGAAAAAATAAATTTTTCAGTTTTTAAGCCATTTTTAATGGTTTAAATGGAAAAATTCAGAATGCAAAAAAAGTATGATCCGAAGTCCGTTTTTTGCGTCGTTGGGCTTATTTTCAACCCTGGAGCAATATCTTTACCCTAGGGGTCACTTTCACTATGTTTCGGCCAGCTGAAGCATCCCGAAAGTCATCATTCGGCTAACTGAGCATCAGAGTGGCGTGTTAATGCTAAGTTTGGATAAAATGCACAAAGTCAAAAAATTCAAAAAGTCAAAAAATTAATAAAAAAAGGAGTGGAGGGTGACATGGCATGTGGGCCATATAGTCTTACGACCCTTTTCAACTTAAGTGTGGGTAAAATATTGTATTAAAACTTTGTTAAAGAGTGGGTTTTAATGCATGAAGTTCACGTGAGAGAGAGGGTTGACGTTAACATGAATTTGGAAAGAATGGAGGCTAGCGAGTGGACCCCTCCCACTTTGAACTTGTTTTTATTTTGTCAATACTTTGGCTTAAAAACTTGTTTGGTGAATAAGACTCACGTGAATGGAGGTTGACGTGAGACTCACGCTAGTCGCTTAATGGTAGCGAGTGGGTAAAGGGGGGTGGATCCCTCCCACTTGGATATTCGTTACCTTGGTTTAATATTTGGGTAGCAAATCGTGGAACTTGTGACATCACCACCTCTCCATTTCACGGACCTTGTGAAGCTCACACGTGAGGGGAGAAGGAGACGCCGATATGGATTGGTGAGTTTGGTGATGTGTTGGCACATGTTGGGTGAGAGGGTCAGTTCCTCTTCACTTCAACTCTGGTTTAGCTTAGTTAACTCTGGCTTGATCCTTCATTCATAAATTCCCCCCCGGGGCTTGGTTTTTGTTATAAATAAGAGGTCTCTTTTCCCTTTTCAGGGTGGATGATTTTGCAGAGGACCTCTGCCCGTATGATTGTAATTTCCTATCTTTCTTATGAATAAAATTGAGTCTTTGGAGGACAATTTGATGGTGCAAGAACTTTCATGGTGAATATTCAGCTTATAACCGAGGTGATATCTGTGTAGCTAGTTTATTATTTATGCATGTTGTGTTATCCAGCTTAGAAGGTTATATTCTAATCCATAGAGTTTTTGAAGTTTCAACTTGCTTGCTTATGTGTAGTTATACACGATCTAAGAATTGCATGTTGTATTCAGTTATACTTATGCTTTTCGGTTCTTGTTTGATTTATGCATACTAGATCTAATCACTTGCTTGAAGGGTATTGTAGTTTTGCAGATCACCAAATGTGAAGTAAAGATCAGAGCTCAGTTGCATCTTATCTATCTTTACTCAAATTTTCTAATGTTTCTTGTCCCACAAGTTCCCTCCATGCTCAATTTTATTCAAGCTTGGGCTTGAAGTCTTCCTTATCCATCCTCAAACTTCAAAAAATATTGTTTTCCAGTTACTTTTGTTTTGTTTTATAACAAGTATATCTATGTGTTAATTCTTATTCTTTCTATCTTTTGTTATATAGATCTAAGAGTTTTTCAAGTTTGTCTTACCAAAAGCTTAGATCTAGCTTTGTTTAGTCATAGTATTTGAAGTAGCATATTATTCCTATCAATTGCAAGTGCTAGAGCTTAAATTTTCATGCATTTTGGGCTAACATGCAAGCTTTTTCTTGAGTTTTGTGTTGGCTGGTTTTTGTACTCATCTTTCAGGAAAGAAGAGTTTTGGAGGCACACGCAAAGACTTGAACCATAAAAAGGGCTCCTTCCAACCCCCTCCTTCAATCTTCCACTTCTTCTCTACCCATTCTTCAAATTTTGGAAACTTTTTTGATCCTAACTCCAAAGGACAAAAAGTATTCCTCAAAAGAAAAAAAAGGATATTGTAACAAATTAATAGAGAGAAAGTGGGATAAAAGCTCCCACACCCCACTTCCCCCATTTGGAGGAAGCTTGTATCGTCCCTTGTTTTCCGTCTTCTTTATTTTTTGCATGCATAATGATTCTTTAGAGTAGATTAGTCTTTTTTGCTTTCATAAAATGAAAAATCTTTGTTAGTATAGTTGTACTTTCAGCATTTCTAATTTTATTCATATGCTAAAAGAAATACTTACCCCACGCTCTCTTGAGTACCCCGAAAGGGTGAAAGATATTCATGGTTGGATTAATTAGAAAATATTTCTTTTATTTATTTGTTCTTAATTTTTTAAAATCAATCCGACCGTTGCTTTCCTGAGTACCCAAAAGGTGAAAGAGACTCTTCGGTCGTCATCTAAACAACTCATTGTTACATCTCTAATAAAATAAACCAAGACTCCTTCCCCGTATGCTCTACACCGCTGCAACTTGTTTGATCAGTTGGTTGTATCAAAAAGGGATACGAGCTACTAGATTTAATAGGAAAATCCACACAAGTCATTTTCTCGAGAACTCGGGAGGTTGCAAAGGGTAATCACTACAGAGCCAGGGGGCTAATCCAAGCAGGTTCATCCTCGCCCCATTGGACACTTGGTATTACCGCTTTAGCACTTAGTTCGAAGGGACTTGACTTATTGGGTCAATCCCACAATTAACCTACGCCCTTAATTATTCATTTAATAATCTAAAATTTACCAACCGAGACACTGCAATACTTTCACTGAGACTACACTAGCAACCCACATTTGCAAGCACTCTTTTCATTTTGGCACTGGTCTATTCTGTTCTTTTTTGCATAAGTGAATCACGCAATGTGTCATTGAATATTGTGTATCTGATTTGAGTTAAAGTGTTGCTAAGGTTAAATCTTGTTTGCAGTAATTGGTAATCTTTAATTTCATCCATTCATATTAATCCTAGTTTTAGTCTTTTCTTTCGTATACTAAAAACCATAGATTTTCTTCTAATAGGGACCACCCCTCTTGGCTTTGTTAGGAGTTAGCCTAAACGGAGGAGTTGGGATCAGGTGATAGCACCTGGCTTTTTGCTTGCCCCTAAGGCCACACGTTTCCCGCTTGGGAAACAACAGTCCAAAAGACTTTTGCTGCCGGTGTGCATTCGATGGACAACAAGAAGCTCGTTGAAGAATTTGAGATAAAAGACCTTGGATTGATGCACTATTTTCTAGGTCTGGAAGTATGGTCGAACCCAAAAGGAATCTTTCTCAAGCAGGGAAAGTATGTTGTGGAAATCTTAAAAAGATTTGATATGTGGGAATGTAAAGCCATGGCCACACCCATGGATACCAACCTGAAGCTGTTAGCTGATGAATCGTCAGAGTTAGTGGATGTGACTCAGTACAGACAAATTATAGGGTCATTGATGTATCTGACTTTTACCAGGCCAGATATATGCTTTGCTGTGAACACCCTGTGTCAGTATCTAGTTGAGCCTAGACGTGTTCACCTGGTAGCTGCAAAGCATGCGATGAGGTACCTGAAAGGTACGATAGATTTTGGTCTATACAATGTTGGAGATCTTAACTACAGATTGTATGGTTATATAGGTGCAGATTGGGCTGGAAAGTGTCTTAGACAAGAAGAGCACCTCAGGTGGATGTTATTGTCTGGGATCCGCCATGATCTCATGGTTTAGCAGGAAGCAGTCCTGTGTTGCTGTCAACATAGTTGAAGAAGAGTATATAGTAGCTTGTTCTACTAGTTGTGAAGCCATATGGCTTCGAAAATTGATGTCAGGTTTATTTGACCTGGAGTTGGATACCACGGTGATTCTATGTGACAACTAGAGTTGTATAAAGATGATGGAGAACCCAGTGTTCCATGACAAGTCAAAGCACATAGAAATCTAGTATTTTTACATACGGGATATGGTACAGGAGGGAGCTATAAAGCTACAGTATGTGAGCACTGATGAGCAAGTTGTTGATGTGTTGACTAAGCCTCTCTCTCGAGTAAAGTTTGGGTACTTCCGTGACAAGCTTGGTGTGGTTTGAAAAGTCCTTCCTCAAAAGGGGGAGCAATGATGATGATGTTGCAGTGGGATTGTATTATCCCTGGACATTAGTCCTAAAGTGATCCGCAGGCTTTTGTCTTCGTGATGTGGTTGGGATTGTATCATCCCTGAACATTATTCCTAAAGTGATCCTCAGACTTTTGTCTCAGTGATGTGGTTGGGATTGTATCATCGCTGGATGTTAGTCCTGAAGTGATCCGCAGACTTTTCTCTTCGTGATGTGGTTGGGATTGTATCATCGCTGGACATTAGTCCTAAAGTGATCTTTAGACTTTTGTCTTAGTGATGTGGTTAGGATTGC
This sequence comes from Pseudotsuga menziesii, assembly GCA_001517045.1. Lineage (NCBI taxonomy): Eukaryota > Viridiplantae > Streptophyta > Pinopsida > Pinales > Pinaceae > Pseudotsuga > Pseudotsuga menziesii. Next base: position 361,010 of record LPNX010920168.1, on the reverse strand, counting down.
ATCATCCTTGAACTTATGTCCTAAAGTGAGAGGGATTGATCATCCCGTAATTGGATCATATGTGTTGTAGGTTATGTTGCTGTAGATGTTGTTGTTGCTGATCGAAAGATCAAGTGTTGCTATAGACGATCGAGTAATCGAGTGCTGCAGAAGATGAAGATTAAAGATGAAGACTCAGTGCTGTATAAGATGATGCTCCAGTACTGAAGATATTGAAGATGTTCCAGTAACTGTTTCAGTTGGTGATGTTGTTGAAGAAAACTTCCAATGATTTATAGATGTATCACCTTGATGTTGTTGATGATGCTCTCTCTCCTTGCTCCTACAGTTGATGCTGCTGCTGTCAGTAGAATACCCTTCTCGTTAAGGGGGAGTGCTGAAATATTATAACTTCGGAGAATATTCTATTGTATTTTATTATTGTAATTTATTCGAAGATGTTTTTTTCCTCCGTTGGGATGTTATTATTGTATTTGGTCATCATAGAGTCACGAGGTAAAATCTCCATTGTAAGTCGGGTCAATAGAACCCTCCAGAAAGTAATATTATATTGTTTTGAGTCTTTCCAGGTAAGTCGGCCCAGGTAAGTTTGTTGGGGCCGACCTAGTTAGTGAAAAAGTCAAGTGGAAGATAAAGTATAAATAGGAGTGATGTGCTCCTCATTTGGACACACACTCACTTGTGTAATTCGCATAGGAGAGAGAGAGAGAGAGAGAGAGAGAGAGAGATCTGCAAGGAGAAGGAGCACTTGTTTGGGGTTTTGTCTTCGTACTTTTGATCATCTATATTGAGGAAGTTTTGCTGGGTTTTCTTCCCCTAAAGAGTTTCCTAGGATAAATCTGTGTCTATCTTGTGATTGTGTTATTTTCAGTGATCCTGTATATGCTATTGTTGTGAAATTGAATTGAATACTAATGTTATCTATCTTAGCATATTGAATCTTAACACTCGTAAGGTACGTCTCCTGCCGTACCCTGCCGTACCCCATACTGGATCCACATACCTGAGACATCGTTATAAAAAAAGGGGTAATTATAGGCGAAATGATAAGCCATACCCTGTGTTTGGGTACTCCATACCCCATGTTTGGGTATTCCGGGGGTATGACCGACTCAGTAAAATGGAATCCATTGGTGAAAATGTAATGACCCCCAACCAAATCTGAACTATTTTTTTGCTAACTGTGGATGGAGTTTGATTTAGGACATATGTCAAACACTTTGCAACACTATTCAAATTCCACTGAACATTGTCCAAATTTGGTCAACTGATTTTGCATTGATTTACAATGAATGTTTTTATGGTTTTGTGTCCAGCATTCATGGAACATAATTTGACTACCAAATGTGCACATAAAAAAATACATATGTATTTAATACTGAGAAATACACTCACATCAACCGAGGAATATATTTGGTAATTTGCATTTTTTTATGGCTTGTAACAGCAGTACAAAGATGTTTAAAATAAGATTTCAAGTGTACCTTCAGGTGTGAGTTTGACTGTTTGTTACAATTGCCTAGTACAATGATTTATCAAATTTTATGTAACTTCCAGTCTTCTAATTGATATCTACTGAGTCTATGATTTATTAAATTTTATGTTTCAAATTTTCAATATAAATGTTCACCATTCAAATAGTCAGCGAATTTATAATTATGAATCATGATTCATAATTTATGAAGAAATCAATATGCATGTATGATGTGACTATATATATATATATATATATATATATATATATATAGTACCCCTGACGTACCCAAGTACCTTGTTTCAAAAAGTGGCGTCCCTGTACCCAAGTTTCCTGGCAACTTAGGTCGTCATTCTAAGGCCGTGAATTCTCCTTGTACTGGAGCAGACCCCTTTCAAATGAACCACGAGTTACATGTGAATGGTGAGTGCTTCTTTCTTTGAATCCTCTACACAGTGCACTCGTATCAGTCCCAACAGTTGAAGGTATCTCTCTAAAGACCACGATAAGAATAACTGTAACAGAAATGGCAGGAATGTGGTTGTACCTAACTGCCCAAGACGCCCCTCTCCACATTAACCCACAGTGAACAATTGAACCCCTCAGGAGCTAACCACCCATAGTGAGGGCGCCCTCTTCCTGTAGGATATATTGAATAGGAAACTAGGATTTGTGGCTTCCTTTAGTGATGTGCCTCCCTATCTTGCCCACACTGAATAAGCGGATGCGTCCTTTCTAGCAGAAAACTTCAAAGTCACAGGCGCACCCCTTCTACCCTGACTGGAACCTTTGTAAACTTCTTCGAAGACTCGGATCTGAAGATAAAGATGAAGTCACTGCACCCTCCTTCGAATCTGAATACAATGATGCAATTCCAAACCACGACAATGAAGCCCAATAACAGATCGAGGTTCATCTAATTGCTTATGGTTGCATGTTCATGCCAATCCCCACAGCTAGTGAGGAACATGCCTTGATACCACTGTAATATGCCAAGTAGTGAATTCTGCCTTTGGCATATATGTCTCCTCCTTATTTAATGTGGCTGCTTGTTTATTTGTATTGTTGGTTGTTGAAATGTGTTGATGATAGTTTGCTTAGTCAAGGATTAATGCATGCCATTAATAAAAATCACATATTCAAGAAGATCAAGCTTGAGAATCCCGGTGGCATATATAGAGTTTTTAACCACATATCAGAGCTGGAAGATTTATGACCTTGAAGAATGAAGAGAGTGAACTGTGATGGCTGTAGTAGCTTGTAATAACATGCATAATTGTGAGTGCAATTTAATGAAAGAAGGAGGTCTGGGTAAACGCCTAGCTAGGAGATAGATGCCCCAATTTACAGATCATGCCCTTCCTTTATGTATTCAATCCCTTTGAATATGAACACATCCTTCATTTATTTCAGACTCCTTCCTTGATGAACACATGAATCTTCCTTGATGAAGTCGCCCTTAGATAGATGCCATGCTCTCCTTAAACAGTTCGTGTCTCCTCTTAATAGATGACTGCCAATAGAGTGGGATGCTACGTATTACCCCCCATGTTGACATAGTGACGTACTTTGCACTGCAACAGCAGAAGCTCTGGCAATGGGGAAAATCGTAGTTTGTGCAGATCACCCATCCAATGAATTTTTTGGGTCATTTCCTAACTGCTTGATGTATAAAACTTCAGAAGAGTTTGTAAAGAAGGTCAAAGAGGCATTAGCAGCTGAACCTGTACTTCTCTCTGTTGATTCAGTAATCCACAAAAAGAAGTTCGGCTACAATGATTGTCAAGGCATGAAATTTGGAAATCGTGATCTTTGTGTATCTTCATGGCCCGCTCTTTCTTCGACATTTGAATTCTGGAGTTAGTTGTCATGTGACAGTCGAGTTCAGTTAGCAGCCGAACCGTGGAGATTGTTTGACCAACAAGGAGTCCCGTCCTCCAGTTTGCAGCGATTCCAAGATTTTTTTTTTTTCACGGTGCTCACTTCACGATTAATGGAAGCTGAGTCAACTTCACGATTTCTGAGTTGTTGGAGCACTCCACAGGTCGGTGGTCTCAGCGTTTTGTGGCCACGATAAGATTTTGAGCGGTTGATTGACCACCTTTTACCCACGTAGCAATTGTTTTGAGTGGGCCACAATTCAAACACATGCATCAACACTTTTTTTTCACATAAAGGCAGCCGGTCGGGTCAGGTTTCACATTTCCTTGATTTTTTTTGGAGCTGATCACAATTAAGTTATATCATCGTTTAATTGGCAGGTTGGATTTCGGAGATGACTACCCACCTTTTTGACCCGTGTCACCAGTTTGGCAATCTTAAGCGACTAAAGTCAGGGAGAAGTGAGATTGTTTTGATCATAGTTACAGGACTTGCGATTCAAACCGGGAAAATCGCGAGTTTGACTCGGCTCGGTGGAAAAACGATTCGAGCCGGCTTGGGGTGAGTTTAACTTGAGCCTCGTTTTCAATCTTTCGGGTTGACTGCCGTTGGTTGCATGGTAGTCATTTTTGAGGGTTCTCTCCTCTATTCCGGCCACCATGACAGACACAGCTGCGCCCGCAGTTCTCTCGTCTATCCGCGCGACTTCGGATTGACTGTTGTCGGGTCACGGGTGGGATGCTTCGAACTGGATTCTCCTCTCTAGATCCTCCTCATCTCCTCTATCCGTGGGACGAGACAGTACTAATTTCGATAACGGCTATGGGCGGATAGATTAACGTGACCATCGGTGGATTTCGAAAAGCATTATTTCAGTCAGCGAGCCAACATTTAATTTAAGTTAATGAATGTTATGGTTTTGTTTTGTTTTTGTTATAAACTTACAAATTATATTATATTATTTATTAAATGTTATTTATTAAGCATTAATTTTTTTATTATATGTAAAATATATTAAATATAACTTTTTTTATAATACATATATGTTAATATATAATAAAATATAATTTTAATATTTATTTTAATAACATTAATATTAACTAATTAAGAGTTTAGGTGGAATCTCATGATAAATTTTTAATTGGAATAGAACTGATATATTTTGGGTATCTATTGATATCTTTTGTACATTTATTAATATCTTGATTTATATGGACATGTCTATTCTTAATATCTATGAAAAATGTATTTTTAATAAATAAAAATGTATATATTTAATTTTTTTGTATTTGCCGATTTTTTCCCGATCCGATTCAAACTCTTCACTCTTTTGCCTCGGCGATTTATTGCCGATTCCGAGTCTGGTAAGTATGGTTTTGATACGCTTTGGATGGTAAAGGGGCAGCCCTTTTAGTTTATAATAAAGTCTTCTCAAGCTTTAGTTGAGAAAAAAGTGGATCTAGATCCTTTCCACTTTTTCCTCATTTTTTGTTTTATTTTATTTTTAAAAGAAAAAGAGAATGGCTTTTCCAAGCCTATAAAAGGGCCAGCCTTCTACTTTGTATACATGGAAAAAAGTTGGGAGGATTTTTTCCCATCGCTGAATAGAAAAATCATGTTGGGCTTTTGGATACATATTGGGCATCTCTTTCATGGTTGTGGGTTTCATTATAAGTTGTAGAGTAAATCTAACATAGAAGGCTATCAATCTAGTCCATTGGGCAAGCATTTGCAATTGTCAAGTTGTTTGTTGATGTTGTGTTTTCAAAAGATCTTAGGAGTAATAAACAATAGTCAGTTATACTTATATTCTCCTTGTATTTGACAATGGAACGTACTAGATTAATCTCACTTGTGTGAAACGCAAGGCCCTCTTGAGTCCTCTTTTGACTCCATTCTCCCTTCTGGTACTGACACTGGTCTTCCCTTGAGGACTTATCCTCCCTTCCTTCTCATCACTCAGTCAAAATACCTTTTTTTTTGCTACAACTGTTTCTCTAAGGCAGCCTCTTTAGTTCACCTTGCCCTTCGTTGCATCTGCCTTAGCGATCCTACCTTAGGGAAACCCCCTTGAGTTGGAGAAGAGCCAACCTGAAGCGAGGAAGAGAGGAGTGTGGTGACATTGGCTTCTCTCTTGAGAGTTGTCATCGAGCTGGTGTGCTTACTTTTTGGGCTTCAGCACATGCATGCCAGTTTTGGGTGATAACACTCCCCTAAAATAACTCCCCTTCTTCCTGGGAAAAATTCCAATGCTGAAATGCCCATGTTAATAGTGTAGTACCACGCAGCAATAAGAGGTAAATCACTGCTTAATAATAAAATGCTGTCAATGAGAGTGGATTGATGCCTTGACAATTGATCGCTGCCTCCTTGTCTTGGGAAGTGGCTTCCCAAAGAGCCCATGACTTTTATAGAACACAGTTCAACAATTAAGGATGAGGAACGTTGCTCCTCCAATGGACTACTGCGCCTCTTCTTAGTAAATAATAATGTCCACAGTTAATGCGCCCCCGGCTTTTGTATGTGCTTTTGAATCTCTTCCCTAAATCCTCCCAAATCTTGGTCTCTACTTTATTCTTTGAATGATCTTTACCGTCTTGAAGTATGTTGATAGATCTGAATAATCTATCCTCTTGAATTGACTACGGTGGATAGATTTCGCTACCGAACACAATGTTGGCTAAGGAATTCACGCTCAACCCTTATTAGTTCTTAGATCTCTCCAAACGAAATTTCAATGAAAGAATAATAACAATGGATCCATAAGGATTCGATTTGCCTTCTTTTATAGAGTTGAGATTGCATGAACTTGTTTTTGCATGCATGCACAAATTAAATGATGCATGTCGCATGCAAATTGAGTTATGGCCCGCATGCTTCGCAAGTCAGTTGATAATTGCTCCGGTGGCCCTCTTTTATCTACTGATGACTTAATATCACTGCTTATGTTGTTCTTTTATCCCATGTGGCATCAGTCATTAGTTAATTCCCTGTTTGTCACAAACGGAACATTACATATCTTTTTTGAGGTAATAGAGATGCTGGAAACAATAAGGAAAAATATAGTTTCATGATGCAGAGTTGCATTTTTTTTACTCATGTTATGTTGCTTTATAGGCTATGCATCTCACTTATTTGAATGCGATAACAAAGTTAAACTGATCCAGTATTTTGCAGACTGTTTCTGGACGACCACCTCCAGCAGCTTCAATGGCTGTTGGTCAGTTCTTTAGTCCAAGGGAAGGGAAAGTCAAATTTTCTCCTCAGTCACTGCTGCTTTCAAGTTATAAGCAACAGGTATATCACCATCGAGAGGAAGAAGTAATAATATCCCTTTCATGGCCTTTTACATTGAACATCTTATATAATTTTGTAGGCCAAAAACACAGCACACTTTCTGTTCTAATCAGAAAATAGTTAAGCATTACTCTTTAAGCAAAAGTAATTTACAGAGAAGGTAGTTTTCCTTGAGATTTGACTTCAGGCATTATTAAATCGATAGTATTTATTTTTTCTCTCTTTCCTAACCAATATTTTTTTCCCACTGAAATGCAGGATGTTACATTGCAGGAGAATCACCCACTTGTCATGAACTTATCTTTCTCCATAAGCATGGGTATTTTGCCTGTTACTCTAACATTGAAAACATTAGGATGTGGAATAAAAGACTCTGTACTTGCAATGGAACAAACAGGCGATGAAGAACACAGCAGTAAGTCTTGTTATTTCTGCTACACTTCCTTCAGTATATTCCATGGGCTTCTCCTTCCAGTATGTCTGTAATTCTTCCTTGACAATAATTACTAGTGAAATTTGAATGATGTCTCCCTAATTTCACATACCCATTTCATTTATTGACAAATATTGTTAGAGTGCTTACTAAAGGCAAACTAGAAGTGGCTGAATTTGAATTGGAGCCTCGATAATGAACTTTTGTTCAGAATGAAGTCTTGTTAGGCTTTATAGGTTTGAGTTAGTGTGTGCCCCTATATCAGTCAGGTATTATTTAGTTGATTTGATGTTCAGCATTATGTCACAGGTCTTTGCAAGTTGCGGTGCTTCCCTCCAGTTGCACTTATTTGGGATACAGAGTCTGGCCTTTATGTTATTCCAAATCTATATTCTGACACGGTTACTGTGGATTCCTCCCCTGCATTGTGGGGTTCAAGACAAGACTCTGGAAAAACAACTCTATTACTCATGGTATGCCTTGCAGTTGGGAAGTAGGGTTTATGTAGCTTAGGAATGAGTGGAAGAAGAATACGCAGTTCTCTCTCTTTCTCTCTCTCTCTATATATATTTTTCTCTAAACAACTCCTTATTTACATGGTTCTGTTACAACTTACAGCTTTTGGAGTGTCTGATTCTACCCAGGTATCTTGTCCTTGGTACAGGTAGATCCGCACTGTTCTTACAAAATAAGTGCATCGGTTTCACTCACTGCTGCTGCAAGCAGATTCCTACTCTTACATGGCTCACAGGTGAAAATTTCATTTTCCATGAACTTATGAAATCTGAGAAGAATAAATGACTTGCAATTTCTCATTTCTTAATTGCTTGTTGTACGTGTTGCTTGTATGTTTTTATTTGAACTGTTGCTACCCCAACTTTTCATCTTATAGATCAAACCAAAAATGCGGAAAGTTGTTAAAAGAAGCATTGAATGTTTGATACTAGTTGTAGTTCTCTCTCTCTCTCTCTATAGTTTTAGATAGTAGGAACATAAATGCCTTGGTCAATAATGTGAATTACTAGGATTCTTTTATGCTTAGGTTTAAATAGAGGCATATCTCTATGAAGGTTTCTTGTAAATTGCATGAGTATTACTATTTAAGTATTTGAGTGACCTGACATTCCTTATAAGGTTTCTTATTTTAAGTTAGATTGGAAGATAGTAGAACTCTTCCTGGGCATTAAAGACTCTATAAGAGAGGTATACAATGTACATTAAAGGCATTGGGCAATTTGGCTTATTACTCTGAAAATTGAGGAGCTTAAGATTTCACTGTTAAAACATTCAAGAAAATGCAGACTTCCATAATTAAAGTTCAATTTATTTCTGTTCAGCACTTGGTGACAATGATCAGCTACTGTTATCTGTTTACTCTCTTGTATTCTTTCTTCAGATCTGCCATATGTGACTCCAATCTTACAACCGTAAAGGCAAAAGGCTGTCAAATGTTTCTTTCCTCTAATAGTTTGTACTATTAGCACTACCACTATCAAATTCTTATCATTGTTGTTTTCTCTTGCAAACATTCCCATGACATTTTGGTTCTTATCTGTTATCCCTTTTGAATCTAGAAGCTACCCAAATTTAACTCCACTATCCTTGCGTGTAATTTCCAACTACAGAATTTATGAGCAACATTAAATTGTTGGATCTGGTCTGAACTCCTTCTCTATCCTTCCATGCCTCTCAAGCAAGTTGCAGCCCCTTGGCACCCAGGCACCTAGAGAGCATTCTTCAAGCCCCCCCTTTCTCGTTTGTACAACCAGCTCATGAAACTTGATAGTCAGGACTCAGGAGTCAGGAGATGCCTCCTGGGTACAGACATGCCTTAGTTAATCAAATTACATTTAACCCCATGGGATGAGATGATAAAAGGTCTCAAGATGACAGCATTTGATAAAACGACACACTAAGGACCCACTAACAATGATTTTAAAAAGGCGGCATCTTTATGGAGCTAGAATGAAGAACGGACGAGGGTTTAAGAAAGTGAAGTGTTTATCATAATATTACACTTCGTGCAATTTATTCTTCGAATCCAGAAAATTGCCTATTCTTGGGATTACTTGCACAAGAAAATTAATATTTATAAAAAATTTACAAGAATAATAATTGCAGTTTAATTATTCTGGGTAGTTAAAAATTGAAATTAAAAGATTTCTGTTATAACCCACATTAAGCCTGGTTGAATGTCAAGTGAAAATGAGATTATATAGAAAGTAACAAAGCAATATGTCATTACATGAAAAGGAATGTCTATTGAGGTCTCTTGCAAGCTAAATTCTTTCTTTTATAGGCTCCCCTTTGTTACCTCCAGACAGGTTATAACTTATTTAAGGCTCGAGGGGATGATGATATACGACTGAAATCCTATAGTTTACCAGGATGAATTATATGATAATGTTAGGAAATTTCTGGAACAAGGCATGTTTTAGATTTCACTGATCAGTATGCAATATGGTTGTGCCAGACCTCTGATGTTGGTGACCTTTGTACTGTTCTCTTTTCTTTCAGTCCATGTTTTTGAGCAATTATTTTCCCTTATTTTTGAATTTATGATTTCTATATTTCTTCCTAAAATTCAGGCAGTCTTTCCTAGCTTGTGTCCCCAGGAATAGGGAACAGGAAATGGGAGGATCTGGGCTTTCAGAAGTCGGAATGGCTGTGTCCATGATAGGCCAGAGTCTTGATGTAGAGATCTAAAGGAAACTGGTGGGAAAATAGAATGGAAACTTAAATCAGAAAATGATAAATTATCAATTCATTCACCCATAAAGCAATAATCAAGTTACAATTTGATGCATAAATGACAGGCTCCCTATTGCCAACTTTCAGATAAGGTGAATTAGGAATTTACATCATTATTCAAATTCATGAATTAGTTGAACAAAATATTAAAGAAATTATTCATCTTACTGCTGATATATTCCCTTGTGCAAAAGTCGAACTCCTGCAGCACTCTTGCTAAAATGTTTTTGTTCTCCTTCATCGAGTGCCTTTTTCCCTTTATTTTAATGTTGACTCTGGGTTAGGGTGTTCATAACAATGATCCAATGTCAGATTAGTAGTGATTTATTTTATTTAACTTTAGGTTAAGTTTCATTAGTTTTTAAAGAAATGAAGATGAAAGGCTTAGAAGGGCAGGAACTGGCCAAAATGTGTGGAAACTTTTGCTAAAATTTCTTATGATATTCCAGGATGATAAGCAGTCTCTGCATATCCCTGGAAATGCACCAGCCAAATTTTTCTAGTCTGAGGCAGGTTCTGCCGCGATAAACCTATTGTTAGGCTGTCAGAAACAATTTCTCGGATTCATTTTGTGTTTCATAAAACTGCAGTTGGTTCATCTATTGAACAAATCAAGTCATGACATTCCTCCATGTTCTAGTGCTGCCTTGGATTATGTCCGCCCAGAAAATGTTTTCTATTTGTTCTTAAACACCATATAGGAGTGAAAAGTGTGGATAGCTGTAGAAAAAGAAACAGGACACCTTGAGTTGCTTTCTCAGGATCTCTTTATATGTGCATTTTTCATTTCTACTTTTATAATGGAGCATTTTAAGTCGATTTCTTTTCACTTTGGACTCTCTATGCCATTTTGATGCAGATCATTGGTTTTGCTATGGCAATACTCTTTTTTGCTCTGATGCGACAAGTGCGTGCTTGGGAGCTTGACTTACCACTGCCATCTGTTTTGTCTGCGATAGAATCTAATTTGAGATTACCACTGTCATTCAGCATTTTTGCGATGGGCCCACTTGCTGTTTATATTCTTCTTGCTCTGCTAGGAACAGAGCCTTGTCCACCATTTGCTAGTTTTGTAATTGTGTCTTTAGTTTGCTACACATTTGCGAATGGAGCTGTGGTTATTCTTACATTGTGCACGCAACTTATTTTCTACATGGCAGCGTGTATTCAAGTCTTCTTCAAACAAAGGTTTGTTATTAAATTCCCAAGTTTCTATAGAACTAAGATTCTAAAATTATATAGCAGATATTAATTTGGTACTTTCTCAGTGGATTAGTTCTGATGTGTACTTTTTGTAGGTGGCAAGCTTGGGAAGGGAGATTTCACATTTATTTTCTACATCAATTCATAGATCGTTTCTCTGTCTTCTCAAGTTTCCAGGTCATTTTTCATCTCCTTCGAAAATAATCTTTCTTTTTTAGCAGGATAGATTTGGATTGTTTTAAATAGTTGTTTTTACAGGTCATATATTTTATGATTTATCCATCAATTCATGGGTCATTTCTGTACCTTCTCTTTGCAGGTCATTTTTCATGTCCTAAGAAAGTCATCATTCTTTCATAGGACAGATTTGGATTGCTCATAGTTGTTTTTGTCGGGGAGCTTGCAAAAGCTTGTGTGTAAATTGGTAATGTAATAAAACCCAAAATCCCATGTTGGGATGGCAGGTTGTAGATGGTGGTTCCACACTCTTATACTCTAAGTCACATGCCTGCACAAGCCACAATAATCTATACCTTCTCTAATAACCTATAATACCGATCCCAATTAGATAGATATAGGAAAGTTCCTGTTATCACTCAAAGTGTAGCTGCTACTAAAGGTATCCTATCTAGGACGACAGAGGTGGGGCAGCTAACCAAGTGACACCGCAAGGGCCTCGTCCACTATTGATATGGAGTAGTTGTCACACTGGACGGGCTCTTGTCACTTTAGATCAAGCTAGGAGCAAGATCAAGGGGGAGGCCCTTGTTAGCCAATGAAGGCCAACGAACCAAGACAAGGCACACAAGCAAATCTAAGCCACAATAAAATAGTGATGCCTTGAATTGTGAAACCCTAAATCTATGGATACACTATGGGATCAAGAGATTAAGTGCTAGTTGAGAGGCTTAATGATGTAAGAAATTATCAACCATATAAATTTATGCCAATAGTGAAGATTTACTACTAGATCTAGAGAGATCAAGTGCCTATAAGAAATACCCAATTTGTACCACCTAGGGCTTATGCAATAAATTAGAGAATGGACACAAACTAGGGTTTGAATTGATAAAGACACTTGAAAATGAGTACTTGTCGTAAGATATGGACTCTACACAAAGATCAAGCAACAACTCGATCACTGATCTAACCAAATGATCAATTACCCAAGGAAGGCAAAATGCCTAGAGAGACACAATGCCTTAGGATGGGAAGATGGAGTCCGATTTGAATGAGATTTGGTCTCTAGGGTTTTAAAGGAAATCCAATCTTGGGTTTTCGATCACTAAGACAAATATTGACCCGATCTACTACTAAAAGACGAGAGTTTTAACTTTTGAAAGTAAATGGCAACTAATGGAATATATATCGGAATGCAAAAATAATGCAAGAAATACCTGCTGCCTCCAAGTGCAATGATGATCCTTCCAATTACAACCGGGATCTATGCAAATCCAAGTGAAATTGGCTTGCTCTCCAAGTGAACAATGCACCCCTCTCCTGCAAAACCAAACAACTATATGTTAGATTTGATTCGCAAAAGAAAAACTAAATGAAATGCAAGACAACTCAAGAAACTCGATATGATCCTGAAAGATGTAAAGACAAACTCCCTGAGTTGAAATCGATTTGAGAGAGTGATATGGGGTTTCCCCACAAGAACCCCCATCACCAAGTTGCCACCTGCAAAACAAACACGACCTCGACCAAAATACTAACTGAGCACTACAATAACTAATCCTGTGTGCATAAGGGACTAACAATGCTCCATAATCTATATTAGTAGCCCAACTAAAGCATAAGCAACATGCATAGTGGTGATTATAACATAAAACAATCTAGACTTGCATTAAAATAGTCTTACAATTCATATCAAAGTCCTAGGCATATGCTCACTTACAAACTGAAACCATGCTAAGCTGGGTGAAGTGGACAAAACAAGGATAGGAAAAGGGAATTGCTTTATCAGACTCTAACTGTGTAATCTCTTAGAGGCAATAATGGGATAATGGACACCACAGTGACATATGCATGACAGAGAACATTAGGGAAGGGAGGTGTCTCACAAATGAGTAGAGTAGTTGGACTTACTTCAAGTAGACTCTAACAAGCATCTTTTGCATAATTCACATATTTTAACTTTCAAAGCTTTTCATTTTTCACAAGATACTAGCCAACCTCCAAGGGTAGGTGTCTTGGATAGCCTTTTGGGCTCCAGATAATTACTTGGCCTAACCCCGCTGCCAGTAAGCGTCCACAGCCTTGATGAGTTTGCCACCCTATTGTCCTGTAGGGGCAAATGGCCTTACATCATACAAAGGATGAGTGCTCATCCCTTGGCCACTAACTAGTTTATTCACATTTTTTTATTTAGGCCTAGTGTTTAAAAACATAACTAATCTCAGCGGGCCTTTTTGCATCATTTAGCTTTAGCATTTATGTGCATTGATGCATTTCATTTTATCAACATATCAAGAATACTTAGTTCGAGGACTACAGAAAGGGCTCAGTCACTCTAGAGTTGAGTTAAACAAACATGGGTGAGGACAAAGTGGGGGAGGCTCATCAATCTCACAAGTCCAAGTCACAAGACAAAGGTAAAAAGTCAATGATGGATGTAACCGGATGGGATTAGGAAGTGAAAGGTGACACTAGGCAAAGCAAGGAAAATAATCAGGTTTGTATAAAGTGGGCACAAGTGAGCATATACTAAAGACTTATAATTTGAATCATTCAACCATCTATGATAACAAGTCTATAAAAATCATACTTGTTGCCACCTTTCATGCACCTGGTGTAAATTTTCCTTTAATATTCAAAATAGGGCTAAACAGTGTATTCAAAATTTCTTCTGATAACCACACATGAATATCTTTTACAAGTATGCAGCGAAATATAAAGTACTGAGAAATAAATCACATCACATCAGAATATTGACACTATTATTTTGGGTATGGAAACCCCCGGAAAAACCCAAGATGGGAAAACTGGTGCAACAATCAGATATGGATTTTATTATGAGAAAATATGGAACTTTTACAATCATTGCAAATCACCCAAACCTGGCGAAGCAGTACCCAACAGAATCACTGAACAACCCTAGCTAAAACCCAACACACCTTTGCTCAGTTGCACGACCAACAGCACGACCTCCCACATGTGCGGTACAGATTCGTACAGTCTGTACGGAATTCCATACGGTAGTACGACCTCCTCTGCATTTGCTTCTTGTGCGGCCTGTGCGGTCTTCTCCCTGCCTGGAAGCTTGGTCACCCTGTCTATTTGTAATATCCCAAATACTGATATTCTACTGATACTTGGTATAATGCTGACTCATACACTCAATCTTGTGCAAAAATACGAAATAATCGTGCATGCAAAATTGCCATGCAAAATGGCCCTAAAATATAGCTGAATTAGGGCTAGGGTTTACAAAAAGGAATTTAACACTTACCACTGATGATCCGATCCGTGATACTCCAGAGATAATACGCATGCATCAAAAGCTGAATTGATGAAGAACTGGTCCTCCCTTCCTCCGGTGTTACCTTCAGCAGCATGAACCCCTTTCTCAGCCAAATGTGACGTTTTTGGTGGAGGAGCTATCTGATGAAACTGAGATTGTCTGATGAAATTGAGATTTTGCCGGGACGAAGGTCTTCCTGTGTCGAAGAGAATGACTGGAGCATGCAGAGGTTTTGACCCCTCTAGGCAGGCTAGCGAATTGGTTCACTGGTTTAGCTGCTCATGCCCCCAGCTACACGAAACTGATGAGAATTGCTCCGGGTGAGCAAATTGGAAGCCGATGATCACCTGATACCATAGGATGGTCCTGCTGATGAAGATGCTACCAATGTTCAGAAGATAAACTGAGATCTGGAGACCCAGCGAATGCTTTGGGATTTTCCAGCTAAAGCCCCAACTGTACCGTGTCCCTGCAAATAAACTTCCGATGGATGCCAAATAGTTGTATATGAATGAATAAAGATGAAGAGTGGATGGTGGACCTGAATGGCCTACCTTGAAGGAAACTAGGGAAAATATCTCACTATCGAACCCTCGTTAGCCGAAGACGCCGTCTTCAACCTCAATTTCCATGGTTGCACATTGTGCTGCTACTCAAAAGCTCCAAATCAATCAACAACAATAATAGATAGTCTGTTTAGTGCAATTAACCCTCTTAAATAGAGTCTCATGTGCTTTTAGGGTTTGCATGTCACTTTTAGGGTTTATGCTTCACTTTTGTATGCATGCAATTCTAATTTGATGTTGACTTTTAAGCCTAAAGAAATAAGGCTTCTTTTATCTGACCGATGACTTTAACACTGAATAAATGTCATGTTCTGCTCTAAGTATCAAATGCCCTCAGTCAATTCCCTCTCATGCAGTACCCGCTCGAACCTATGGGAATTAAGTAGGTTAGCGGGTGTTTCAGGTGCTTTAATTAGAGGGGGACATTATAGTCCTCCCCGCTTAAGATTTCTTGTCCTTAAGCAACTGCAAACTGGGATGTTGCAATACCTGCTCTCCCTCCCATGTGGCATCCTCCATAGGTAATTCTCTCCATTTTATCAAATACTCTTGAATCACTTTGTTTCGGAGCTTCCTTTCTCGCACCTGTAGGATTCTCTCTGGAATCAGTACCACCAACCCTTCATCATCTAAGGGAGGCAACTCAGTGGATGGAGCAATGTGTTGTCCTAATGTTTTCTTGAGATTGGACACATGAAACACATTGTGAATCTTGCTTTCCTCTGGGAGTTCTAGCTCATAAGCCACCTCTCCAACCTTCCGAACTACCTTGCAAGGACCATAGAAGCGAGGTTTTAGTTTTTCTGCTCCTTTCTTCTTGAGGGACGATTGCCTGTATGGTTGTACTCGTAAATATACCAGATCTCCTACCTCAAAGCTCCTCTCAACCCTGTGTCTGTCTGCGTATAGTTTCTGCTGATTCTGTGCTTCTTGTAAGTTCTCCCTCAAGACCTTAAGGATATCCTGACTGTCCTGTACACAATCTTTTCCCTTGGGTGCTCTGCTGTCTCCAAAAGCTAGATCTGCGAAGCTCAATGCCTCATAGCCATACAATGCTTTGAAAGGTGTCATCCGGATAGACATATGGTAGGTAGTATTGTAGCAGTATTCTCCTAAGTGTAGCCATTTAATCCATGTCCTCTGTTGGCCTGCTACATAATTGCGTAGATACCCTTCAACCCACTTGTTGACAATCTCTGTTTGCTCGTCACTTTGCGGATGATGACTTGTACTTGTAGCGATTTCTGTCTCGACCAACTTGAATAGCTCCTGCCAGAAGGCATTGGTGAATTTACTGTCCTGATCATCGACAATGGTCTTGGGTAGCCCATGTAGTCTAAAAACCTCTATGAAAAATAACTCGGCTACCTGTGTTGCTGAATAATCGGATGAGATAGCAAAGAAGTGGGAAATTTTGGTCAACCTATCTACCACGACATATAAGCAGTCTTGTCCCTGTACCTTGGGAAACCCTGTAATGAAGTCCATTGAGATACTTTCTCGCTTCTGCTCCGGTATCGGTAATGGCTGAAGTAACCCTGTCGGATGAGCGTGTTCGATCTTGTTCTACTGGCAGATGTTGCATTTCTGGACGTGTTGCATTACTTCCCCTTTGAGGCCCTTCCATGAAAACCACTCTCGGATTTGCCTGTAGGTCTTCAAGAAACCCTGATGTCCTGATAATTGTGAGTCATGTGATGCCTGTATGATCTTCCTTTTTAAGGTTGATTCTGGGCCAAGGTATATCTTGCCCTTGTAATAGATGATGTCATCAATAATTCTGTACCTGTCATCCTGAATTTGTCCATCCAATAATTTGAAAGCAAATTTGTTTTTGGAGTACTCTACTAGTAGAAGAGACCTTCAATTTGTGGATATACTCATGAGAGTTAATGAAGCGGGTTGTCTGGATAATGCATCAACTACTACATTGTTCATACCCTTCACATACTCTATCTCGAAATCATAGGCCTGCACCTTGCTGACCCATTTCTGTTGGCGCTCATTTAACTCTTTCTGCTCCAAGAAGTACTTGAGGTTGTTATGATCTGTCTTGATTTTAAATTTGCTTCCCACCAGGTACTGTCTGAATTTAGTGATGGCATGTAAGATGGCTAGCATCTCTTTGTCATATATGGAGTAGTGGCGCTCATAGTCTTTCAGTTTCCTGCTCTCAAATGCAACAGTGTGATGGTTTTGCATCAGTACTGCCCTTAGTCCTTCCCCTAAAGCATCACATTCCACTATGAATGGCTGTGAGAAATCTGGTAGTGCTAAAACCGGGCAAAAACTCATGATGGTTTTCATTTCCTCAAAGGTTTTCTGTGCCAAATCTATCCAAGTGAATGCCCCCTTCTTTGTGAGGTCGGTGAGTGGTGCGGCGAATTAAGAGAACCCCTTAGCATACCTTCGATAATATGTGTAGAGGCCTAAGAATCCTTTCAGTTCAGTCACTGTCTTTGGCGTGGGCCAATCCTTGATAGCTCTAATTTTCTCCATATGAACCTGTACCCCTTTTGCACTAATGATGTGCCCTAGATACAACATCTCTTTCATACCAAATTCACACTTAGACATCTTCGCGTAAAGCGAGTGCTCTTCCAGAATGCTCAATACCTCATCTAAGTGTTTCAGGTGCTCCTCCCAAGTTTTGCTGTAAATTAAAATATCATCATAGAATACTAGCAAATACTTATGTAACTGAGCCCTGAAAGTATGGTTCATGCACGACTGGAAGGTGGCTGGAGCATTGGTGAGTCCAAAAGGCATGACCAAGAACTCGTAGTGACCATAGTGGCAATGAAAAGCTGTGTTGGAAATGTCTTGATCCCTTACTCGGATCTGATGGTACCCTGAGCGAAGATCAATCTTTGAAAAGTACTTGGCACCCCGCAGCTCGTCCATTAGTTCATCAATCTTGGGAATGGGATACCTGTTTTTGATGGTCTTTTTGTTGAGTGCTCTGTAATCGATGCACATTCGCAATGTGCCATCCTTCTTCTTAACTAAGACCACTGATGATGCAAAGGGACTAGAACTGGGCCGTATATATCATAGTTCTAGTAATTCCTTGATTGTCTTCTCGATCTCATCCTTGTATGTTTTGGGATGCCTGTATGGATTGGTGATGACTGCCTGTGTCCCCTTTTCTAGCTCAATGATATGCTCAAATCCCCTATCTGGTTGTCTACTTGCTGGAAGATCTCGGAATACCTTCTCGTGCTTCTGCAATTATGCTTGAATATCCGCTAGGTTTTGGGTGTTGTTCTCTGGAGGTTTCCTAAAGGTGACTAAACACTCTGCTGACCATTCTATGTCACCCTGTCTAAGCACGACCAAGATGGGAAAACCGGTGCAATAGTCAGATATGGATTTTATTATGAGAAAATATGGAACTTTTACAATCACTGCAAATCACCCAAACCTGGCGAAGTAGCACCCGACAGAATCATTGAACAACCCCCACTAAAACCCAACACACCTCTGCTCGGTTGTACGGCCAATAGTAAAGCCTCCCACACGTGCGGTACGAATCCGTACAATTGTACGGTTGTTGTATGGAATCCGTACGATCTGTACGGAAACTGTACAAAATTTTGTACGATAGTACGGTCTCCTCTGTAGTTGCTTCTTGTGCTGTCTTTATTCTTGCCTGGAAGGTCGATCACCTTGTCTGTTAGCTCCTCCGTCTTCTCATCTAAATCCTCCGCCTGAATTTCTCTCTTTGTCTGTATCCTGTCTTTGTTGAAATACAAGTGTGTGTGTCCTCTCCACCAATTGACCTTTCTTTATAACTTTAGGTAAAGTGAAAACCCTAATTCCACTTTCACTTAAAGTTAATAAACAATTATATCACTTTAATTATTTTTCAAAGTAAACTTAGGAAAAGTAATTAAATACAATTGGCTTCTTAATTTAAGCCTTCTGCATGCAGGAAGACCTTCCTTGTTGCTACTAGTTTAACACTTGGGGGGGGGGTTAGGTTGTAGTGGTAGAAATTTTCAAGCCACTAATTGCATCCTTGGGGGCAAGTCTCGAGTCAAGCACTGTCACTTGATCTTGACTCCTCTGTTTAGGCAGACTCCTAACGAAGCCAAGGGGAGTAGACCCTAAGAGTTACTAAGGCTAATTAAGCGTTTAGTGGTTGTTTATGGATGAGTACGCTGTTTAGGAGTTTTTTAGAACTAAAGACTAAAACAAGATTATTGCAATAGATAATTTAAACACAACAACATATGAATTATACAACACGTGATGAGTAAATGAACTTATAGCAATAAAATGTACGATACAAGTAAAAGACCAGTGCTAAAATGGAGTCACAAGATTGTAATGTTGTTGTAATACTGGAAACGTGTTGCAAGTCATCTTGGTCAGTTTTAGATTTAGTAAATGAGATGAGTGGATTAACAAGGGAGGGGGATTCCCGATATACCACGAAGCTACAAGGAATATGTCTAGACTCACTAAGTGTGGTAGCACACGAGGAAATGTGGGTTGAATGGAGTCACGGGGGGATGTCCAACACTACACCAACGAGGGTGTAGCTTGACGGTATCTCGAGGTCGCTATCCAATGGTTCTCGCTTCCTCTGTGAAGTTTCCCCACAATGGATTAAATCGAGGCGTTGGATTTTCGTCTATTCAAGGGGAAGTTGATTTTATTAAGATGCGTTTTTTGAATGCAACAAACCCCGTTTCTGAGTATCCCAAAGCTCGGGCAAGTCGGCGATGGGTAGAGCATACACAGAGGTTTTGCGCGAAATGTTTGTTCTAGTTTAAGATTGTGAAAGCTAAAAAATGTAAAATGTGACATTAATTACTACAACCAAGAGTCTCTTTCTGGTCTAGTACTCGGGCAAGCCCTTGTCCGTGAACCATAATTGAGAAAGTAAGGCTGGGTTAGTATTTGTATATCTTTGCAAATGAATGAAATTGAAATGTAAAAAAACAAAGTATACTATTCTATAAAGTAAAACTACACTAAGAAAAGCAAAACCATGAGAAAAGTGCACCAACGCAAATCCCCCCGAGGGGGTATGGGGAGTGGGCTCCTAGGAGCCTCCTAAAAAATCTTTTATTATGGTATTTACAATGCTTGAGATGGATACCAATGGTCCTTATAGATTTGGATCCAAAGGTTTTACAATTTTTAGAAAGATAAGATCAAGAATGGTGCTCCGAGAGGTCTTTGAATAGCTTAGATCTTTGATTTTTCGGTAGCACTTCTCCTTGTCCTTGTGATAAAAGTGAAAAACGAGCCACCTGTAATGCACCAAATGTGCCAAGTAAAGTGTTAAGAACATAAAAATATTAAGTACTGAAGGATCGAAAAATATGCACAAGTACTTAATAAAAACTAGATCTACTTTAAAACTATTAATTTATAATTCTAGATCTAGATACATGCTTAAACAAATCAGCCTTTAGATATTCTTTCAAAAGAAATACTAATCTACTTAAGCATGTGAGTAACCAGAACCAAAGAAGAAGCTTAATCTTCAAGGTGAAGGAAAGAAGGAAGAATGAAATGCTCACGCACAGTGCCCATATCTAAGGAATCTAGCTGTGGGAAGCGGAGGGACTATGTCTTTCTTGAAAGTGCTTGAAGAATGGTAGATTCAACCGAGATCATCCACTCCAATCAAGCTGGGAAACCTACATCACTAACAATACTTGCACAAAGGGGGATCAAATCTAGTATTTCAACAAATGAAGATTGAGATAGCATAAGTACAACCTAGTACAGTCTGCCACTCCTAGATCTTTACAAGCACCAAATAATAAATGAAATCAAAGTAGAATCATTTATCCTATATGTTAACAACAATCTTAAGGCCAGATAGATCAACACAATAAGCAAAGCAAAAAGAAGCAATACAGTTACCTCATATGCCAGTGACAATATTCATCCACTAATGCAACACACCATGGACCTTCAAAGTCTTTCTATTAATAAAAAAGAGTTACAGTACAAAGCTTCATAGCTTGGGTGGAACCTTCGGTCTTTTGACCATCCCAAACAATGAGCAAAAGCTATGCTTAAATAGAAAAAAGGAGACCCCAGGGGGCGCACTCAACTGAAGTGAAAGAGGGCATGAGCTTGAGTTGATGAGATAAGTTAGCGATTTGCTTGGAGCTTGATTGAAGTTTGTTTCAAAAAATACGCCACTTCTCCCACGAGTGATGCACTCTCATCCTAATCCCCACCAAACCACTCATGGGATGCCACATATGCCACACGTGAAACCAATGTTTTAAAACTCGGACTCAGACTCGGAATCGATCAAGGGTCAACTCAGACTTAGACTGGGAATTGTTAATGAATCGGTAATGACTTGGCCGATTTGAATTTAATGACTCAGATTACTTAAAAAATACATAAAATATTAAATTTCAAAGAAAAACAATATTTTTAAGATTTTAATCCATGGTTGCAAAGCATTAGAGACAAAATATCCAATGTTTACTTGTGCATATACCATATAAGGGTGAATATATCAAAATGGCACCGAGTGTACTGTGCAATACATCTCTAGAATAGAAAACATACCGAGGCCTAAATGGCCTGTAGAGTCCAAAAAACAACATGCTATGATGCCACTACATCATATGTCAATGATTATTATACATCTCTTTTTGTTTAGCCTTCTCCTCTTCAAATTTATCAAACTGTTGTTGCAACTCCAACCTAATCTCTCCAATCAACTCTAAATCAGCTTCCCATGGGGCAATATTTCCTCTAACAATAGCCAACTATCGTTTAAGTCTATTAATGCCCCCTCCTTTAAGCCATTTCTTGCAATACTTGCAATACATTTTCCCTTCAATGACATCAGCATGGATCCATGTCCGATCTTTTCCTTTTGGGGCCAATCTAGAATCTAAATGCAAAGCAAATCTAAACATGCAAAGAACAATAAAAAAATCTTATTATTTTGGCAGCAAACAATAGAAAACATGACTGATATTTGTCAATTTAATGAGAAAAAAAGAAACAGTCGCTAGCTGGCAACTAACATACATCTAGGTAATAGAAAACCGGTCTCCAACTATGCAACTCCTCCAATCTTGTTGACTGTTCTTCACTGTTGGACGCTTGTCCAACCCTCCATGAATTCAAACAAAAAATAATGCCAAATGCTCACAAACATCTTACGGTAGAAGTGTGAGGTAAATAGAGGTGCAGGGGGTCATCTTATGGTCTTAGGTTAGGGTTAGAATAAGAAAAATCTTAAAAATAAAAAATAAACATGTTTTTTTGGAGTCTGCATGCGTGTGGTTGTCTGCCACAGTTGACTTGGGTTGCAACTCGGCCAACTCAGACCCTAACTTGGTCGACTCGGACCCCAACTTAGCCGACTCAGTATCAAATTGGCCACCCAAGTCGAGTTGGAGGTCGAGTCAGCTCGGTCGGGGATTAACTCAGCCAACTCGGACTCGGACTTGGCTGATTTTTAAAACACTGCGTGAAACAAAAGATGAAGGAACACTCCATTTCAAGAGATAAGTGGGAGGGATATGTTGGAGTTTGATTCATGACCCTACCAAACCATACACATGATGTCACATGTGCCACACGATCCAAAGCGATATAAGATGGTGGTCGGTGCATTCCAAACTTTGAGTTGATTCGCTACCACCTCAATTCACTCCACAACTCATGTTTTATTCTTTAGTCTAAGTTGGCCCTCATTTAGGAAATGATCGCCCACCATATGAGACAAAAGTGCCACATTACCCACACGTTTAAACATATGCCCTTTGACTTTTGACTTGTGTCATTTTGTATCTTTTTAGCATTTATTGGGCACTTTGTCCCATCTTTAAGAAAAAATGCTTTATAGGATGAATTAGCCGTCCAAAACATATGAAAAGTCTGTCTCGAGGTAAAGAGGACATTTTGAGTGTGGAAACGAGCATCCACACGCGAAAGTCTGCCTCTGGAGCAAGCTTTTATGCCTTTTACAAACTTTTTAATTAAACCATTAAAAAATGGTCTAATTTTGCAGGAAAAATGATTTTTCTCGGAATTGGACAAAAACCTAGGGAGACCTAGCACATGTCCATACGACTCAAAATTAATGTCTAGCATGTTTATAAACATTGACACAGACTCTAATAAGCTCCTAAGGCCTAACCACGAAGACGACTACCCCAACTTTGGAGGTGTGAGTGAAAAACTCAGAAATTATTAGTCGTTTGTTCAACAACAAATAATTACCAAGGTAAAAAACACTCTGGGCTAG
>LPNX010920168.1:291926-337616 GCA_001517045.1 Pseudotsuga menziesii | reverse complement strand
CCCCCCCCCCCCCCCCCCAAGGGGTATGAACATGTGGTATAAGAATTTAAAATTTTTCTCAGAAAAAGCCTGGCAAACTTTTGAATTATGAAGAATGAACAAGTATACTTGTTCATACTTTTCTGACTCACTTGAAAAGTTCACCAATTACAACTTAGGTTGTAACAGGCACCAACTGCTGCTTTGATAAGTGAACGGATAATTTGTCAACAATGGATTTGGCAAGATGACAACTTTTCTTTTTTAGACCCAACTTTACACACCTGTGTAAAATGCACTCCCAACCTTCATTATTGGTTCTTTCTTATTGATTCAAATTGAAAGTGGTTTGTATTACTATTTTCCATGTTATTGTACATATATTTATTATTATTGGGATTCAAAAACTTTGGACATTTTTGTAAAAGAGATAAATAAAAATTAAAATGCAAGCCACCGTATGTAAATTTGTCAATAATTGAAAGTATAAGCAAAGTCTAGAAAATACTTGCATTTTTCACAGGAACCTCTTTCATATTCCTGAAATGATGTTTCATTTGCTCAAAATTAATCTACCAAGATTAATTATGGTAAGGGGGAATGGAAACATGCTCTGCATCATCTGGTTAGCTCGAAAAATGTATCACCACCGCTGATCATCATAACTCAGCTCATGTAAAGGACTGACTCATGCCTCTGATGGACTCCTCTGCATCATAGTAGCCCTGCTGCTATGGATGTGACAACAGTTTCGATACTCTCAAGTCATCTCTATATAAGCCCTAATAATCTACTCTTACTTTTTCAAGTTAATATTTACTTTCACTTGAAACTATAAAGTGGCAATTAGAATGTTTGGATGTTTCCAATATACCATAAACATCTGAAAACCAACTCTTTTGGCACTAATTACTGCTAAGAATGGAGCTTGGGCATGTGGCAGGCCATGTGAACAACTTTGTTGTTTGACAGTGTCCACAATGCCAGTCCAAAATAGATAATTCTTGTGGCACGAAATCAAACATTATCTTTGGGATACTTAACACATACCGATCAATTATCATTGTACTGGTACCAACACGACAAATATGCAATATTGTCCACCATAGCTAGAACCACCTATTATCCCTAAAGTTGAACCTAGACTACAGGGGTTCAAGCTTAAAGAAATCTTTTTAAAAATATAAATCAATAAAATCAAAATAAAAACTGAGTTGGTATATAATCAAAGATATAGGAAAATCACATAACCATTAAAGATCTGTATGACATAAAATGGAATACAAAATTCAATATCAAGGGAACTACGAGCACGAATTTATGGAATGAAACTGACTTTGTCACTAAATGTTTGAAAGATAACTGTATTTTATTACAAGAATCATGCAATGGATTGTATTCGACCATACACAGGATAAATCATAAAAAACACAATTCATAAAAATACAAAATCAGCTCGTAACCATAATCATATCAAAGCAGAACCTGTATTGAAGATGCAGAGAGTTTCATGTCATATAGTATACATCAAAATTGGATTCCCATCTTCGATTGCCACCCCTCCTATCTAGCTACTATCCCTTATATACAAAACCTCTGAATTTCTGAGATAGTTATCAGATCCTATTTCTATGGATCGAATCTTTCAAAAATAACAAAATCGATCTTCTTAAAACAGTCTAAATACAAGTGTAATACAAAATACAAACAGAAATAGACATCTGTCATATCTAAATTGCTTTAAAAAAACAACTACGATTGTAAGTCTAAAGACTCTTAGAAGTCTTTGCCAAGACAGTTAGATCACTTAAATCCCGGGATCTTTTTTGCAATTTGGCATACTCAGCATCTTTGTCCTCCATTTGATTGTACATCTCCTTACTCTGAGTCTTCATCTGTTTGAACTCCGTAGCAGCGGCAACATTCATCGGCAAGCTAGTTAACTAAAGAACCGCAACGGCGGGAGACAGTGCAAGTAAACATCTTCGCAGTGTCGGTAAGGCAATGGACATGGCCTCCGATCAATGACAAATATTATTCCGATAGCGATGAAATCATTTCCCCTCCGAAGCAACGGGAGTGTTCTGGTCTAAGGCATCGATGAGTTTTAGTTCATTTCCCCTTCGAAGCAACGAGAGTGTTCCGGCCTAAAGCACCGATGAGCTAGAAGACTAAGCTTCTGATCGCCGATGAGCTTTAGTTCATTTCCCCTCCGAAGCAACGGGAGTGTTCCAGTCTAAAGCGCCGATGAGCTAGAAGACTAAGCTTTCTATCACTGATGAAGAAAGCATCGCCACGCTAGTGACTTAAGACGCCGATATTGCGGCAGCGTTGATGTTTGAGGTGTCGACGGTTAAAGGTTAGAGCTCCCGATCGGCTATTCTTTTCTCTTTCAAGATGTCTTCAGATAAAATAACTTCCGATAATCTGCTTCCTTCTCCGTAAAAACTTGGTTTGTCTGCAAAGATCTCTTAATCTGGTTCAATAGATTCTTCTTTCATAAGGACGATTTCTTCTTGTGGAAGCTTCGAGACTGAACAATCTTCTGAACACACTTGTTTATTTGTGCAAAAGATTTTAGGTAGAAACCCTACAACTCTTTGAACATCAATGAAATTCTCATTATCTAAGCATGACCCTTGAATGCGTGTACAGTTTCTTGAAAGAATCGTCTATCATGACAATTTCTTCACAGTCTTAATGATTTCTCGTTTGCTGGTACCCCTATTGCTTTTGCAATAGACTCTTCATTCACCATGATCTTTAAACTCTTGAGCTGAACCATTCCATCTTTGTAATTTTTTATGAAAGCCATAGTCACCTGTGTATGATAACCCTGCAATTTTTCACAGAAAGCAAACCATCCCGCATTTCTCATCAACTGGGATGACCTTGGAAATTGCAGTATCCATTGTGTTATCAGGTTCCAGTCTGCAAATCAGGCCTCCTGGTCTTCTTTTCACCACAATTTCTGAATCTTTTTCCATTGTTACTTTCAGCATTCTGCAAACTTTCCAAAATATAAACTTCACAGAGCTAATGAAATTCGAGAACAGTAATATGACAGGTTTTTAGGGAAATATGGAATATCACTGTCAACTGTCAATACTGTCAACATTGGTACCATTACTCATTACACCAAATGCCTTGATTTCATATGAAGAACATGATGTATAACATCATTATTTAGACAAAAACCATCAATGCAATATTTTTAAAGAATGCTGCCAATTTAAGGAGTGCTGCCAGTTTATAAAATCCAATTTATAATTGATCTTTCATAAAACCTCTTGCTCTTAATATAAGTCCATAACTTTAGATAATAAATGATTTGAGCCTTCAAAGGAAATCACAACAAAAATTTAACACTCAAAGGTATAAAATGAAGTAAAATTAAAAAAATGAACTCAATCATAAACCAAAGACTATAAAACCCTAGGATAAAAATGAAAAAACAACCTTAGAGATAACACCATTAACATGTGGTTTTTGATATACCACCTGATACCGTTGTACAATATTATGGTTATGTGAATTTAACAGATTCATCTAGCAAGTGGGAGATGCAGAGGTAGTGCTCTGAATGAAAAAGCTTCCAGGAACCATTCATAGTTGATATATGACTTTCAGAGTGGAGTGGGCATTGATTCTAGCATATCCATTTTCAAATAACCAAGCGTCTTAGAATGTAGTGTGCACAATTTGATCCCTTAAAGCTAAGAAAAGCTTAAAGTTTTGATTATTATGATCCATGTTATTATAATAATGGTTAAAGGCTCCCATCTTTGTCAATGGCGTTGAGACTAAAGTCATGCTTGTCATTTTCAAGCCTAGAATGCTGCATCAAGGATTATCTTTGTAGTTTGCAAGTTTCTAGTTCACATTCCAGAATCACAATTGAAGGACTTGCATCGTAGCCTGAGATCAGGTTTATACCAAACATGTAAACCATTACTTTTACATATTCTTTTCTTATTGGTATTGTTACAGAATGAACTAGCAGGGCTAGTCACCGATAAGCAAAATATGGATAGAGTGACCATTGTCACCTTAGCCGCTGTTCCAAGACCTCTTTAGAAGTCGGAACCTCCAAGGGAAGAGCTCTTATGATAGCCTACAAAACTCTTAGGGACAAAGAGAATAATGATTTATCCAAGAGCCCTAAGAAGGGTAAAAAGCCAACATAATGTTTTATCCCACTTGTCTTATGTTCAAATGAAGTGAGGAGAGGTTTATTTATAGCCTCTCACACTCACTTTACAAAAATATCCAGGTCGACATGCCTTTAAAATGTCAATTTGAAATTATAAAATGTCAACTTAAAATTATAACATAAAATGATGTAAAATAATTAAAAAATGGCCTAAAGTAGGCTACCTGGGATATTTTTCTCCAAATGTCTAAAAATGCTAAAAATAAGCGAATCACTCGGAACAAAAGGCTGGAGTAAGTTGGAGGGAGGGCGTCATGCCCCATCTAACCCTGAAAATGTATAAAATCCCTCAACGCCCCCCCTCAAAGCAGCAATACGGCCTAGGAGGAAAGATGGTTTCCTCTGAGGGAGGAGCCCAAGGAGAGAGAACGCTAGTCAGCTGGGAGGGATTGAATTTCCCTTACTTTTTAGAAAGCAATTTCTTCCAATCCTTTGTGCAGCAGACTTTCCAGATCTCTATGGTCTTCAACCTTCAACTAACAGCGTACAAAAAAGATTTCTCTACAAAATGGCGATTTCCCAAAACAGAGGCGAGTTTCTCCAAGTTATATAAAATCAACTTTAGGTACACACAACTTCGCAATACAGTAAATAGAGACACCTAGACAATTAATTGTTTACTGTAACAATCGTTGATGGATTACAATACCGAAACAAATTACAGAGATATTCAAAAGCACACAAAGGTGCTCTCTATAAAACAGATTCAAAATATAAATGGCCTTATACACAATTTGTGGGCGCACTGAGCCCCTGGCCTCTACTCCTTTTTCCTCGCCCATAGGCTCATTGTTATATAAAAAGTAAGTCGATACTTCCTCATTTCAAAACCCGAACAAGTTCCTATAAATCCTGCAACTAATTCTAACAATAGATCTCAAGCTTAACTCACTCAACAACTCATCGCTAACACTGACACCTAGCTTTTATGACTCATCACTTTAGAACCTTACGATCAAACCCCTCCTTGGGAAAACATCAAGACCTCATGGTCTGATCATCATTTAGAACTTTGAATGAAAACAGATGCTCCTGCATCATCTATAAGAAGTTTTCAAATCTGAAACTTGAAAGTAATGAAGAGGAAAACACAAAGTTCACCATTCAGCAAAAATTCTTCTATTTCTGTCTAGGAGTTCTCATCCACGATGTTCAGTGATTTACATCTTTTATTTTATGAAAATTGAAAGTAACTAACAGCTTAAGAAATAGTACACAAGAGCATCAAAATTTCCTTTCACTGTTATTTAAAATTCTGCCATTGAAAATGGCAAAGGTAGTGTCTATAGAATTTCTTTGTATAATGAGTATTATATTTTACATGTATCACAAACAAATAAATCGTTATGGTTTGTGATAAATGAATGGTTATTGTTAGTGACGAATTAATTGTTTATTCTATTTCATTTCATTTATAAGTTTGCATGAATTGACATCTCCATGATTACATTGTCGGTGACAAATGTAATTTCTGTATGAAATAGGTGGTCAGAATGCTTAGGGGGAGACCAACTCTAACAGTTGCTGTAATCGTAACTGTACTCATTGCCTTTCTTCATCCAGCTCTAGGGTTGATTGTGCTGATATTATCTCATGCATGGTGTTGCCATACTGCTCTATGCAGGTATTGTATTCAAGATCTGAATTAGCATATATTTTGAAAGCTTTCAGCTTTGGTCAACAGGAAAATGCTTTGCCTTAGTTCTTGAAGATGTTGCCTAGAATAGATACTCAGATTTGTTAGTCTGATTTCACCTTATTATTCAATAATTATTCTCCTAAAGATAATTCCCTCTGTGTAACAGTTTTTTGGCGCCTTCATTTCGCAGCCATGCACATAGAAAGGGCGATTGGCAGAACTCTAAATTCAAAGCTGAAATATTTCCACAAGCTGATAGTTCA
Organism: Pseudotsuga menziesii; assembly: GCA_001517045.1. Taxonomy (NCBI): domain Eukaryota; kingdom Viridiplantae; phylum Streptophyta; class Pinopsida; order Pinales; family Pinaceae; genus Pseudotsuga; species Pseudotsuga menziesii. The sequence continues at coordinate 331,522 of LPNX010920168.1, read as the reverse complement.
ATGACTGCTAGTGTCAAGCTGGAGGAAAACCATTTTCCATGTCCAGATTCTGCCATCAGCTTTGGTGAGACACAGCTGGAAGCTTTCAGTTACCTGCAAGGCGTGCTTTTGTTACATCTGGCTGCAACAGCCATGCTGATTCCATCGTTTGTGGCGTGGGGACAGGTTCGGGTCCAATCAACTGTTTTGTGTTTAGCAGTGGTGTCTGTTGGGTACTGTTTTTTGTTTATTGAATTTCCCATTTGACTAAAACCGTCATATTTCTTTCTGTGCAGAGACTTGGGATGGATCATACTATTCCATGGTTTCTTGATTCAGCTCTATCGCTAGGCATTGTTCTTCATGGCCTCTGTGCTTCTAAAGCAGACTGCAATGTTTTATTATTTCCTTTTCCCCACTTTTGGGGTCCTCGTGTAGGAGAAGCTGGTTTGAGCCTCGTCTATTGTCTGGCAGGGTTTTATTGCTACTTATCTGGTTTAGCCTTAGCCCCGTACAGAGCTTTCTATGCTCTTGCAGCAGTTGGTCTACTTTCTGTATGCTTTAGAGTAATTAAGAGGAGATACAGAGAAAGAGGTGATTTTTACTTAAATAGAAGGCATTCTCACAGACATTGATAGCTACGTTTTACATTCTTATCCAGATGGTGCATTTAATTTAGCACCTCCAGGCTCATCATTTTTGACCCCATTCACTGAGGTCTAACAGTAGTAGATGCACTCTTGTAGGTTAATTTCTGTAATAGCAGAATCATGTGGTGCAGGGTTTCATGTGAAAATGGTATTTATTGATGTCAAAATGTTTAGAGGAGCAACTTTACCAGGAATTAAATTCCATTTTAGCATTCTTTCATTCAAATTTGTTGATGTACTACTCTATTCAAACTCATCATTTGGCCATAATGTGTGTTTTTTTGTTTTCCATTTTTGTCTGGAAATATAGCCATAATTGCATTTTGTTGAAACTTTGCACCTTCTCTCCTTATTTCTTATCCAGCAAGATTTTACCTTCTGTTGGACTGATAAGAAATTGCTTAGCTTGGATATATAACATGGACTAGTGGTAAGTGTATTACATGAATCTTACGATTCAGTATGAATTAATATTTTCAAAACCTACAATCGTTGAAACCCTATATGCAGTGAAAGAAAATGGATAAACAGTAAAATAAATAAGGAATGAACACAGAATCCCAGCTTGCTATTTCAAATGTGAAGGGTACTCCCTAGATCTATGAAACGACATAAATGTCCTCTGAAACTGGCTACAACATGTGGCAAAATGTTCAAGATGAGAGGTTTATTAAATTGTTTGTGTTGGACACAATGGCCACACTAATAGGAAGGGTGAATTATTGTGAGAGCTATTTGAACTTTTTTACCTTCAATTAATCGATCAGAGTATGTCAAACATTATATTATCAAATTATATCATCATATGCATAAACTAAATCAACCATGAGTCATAAGCACAATCATCACATCAAGAGAGATATAAGAATATAAGTAATTTTGATCTTTATTTATGGTAATTGAAGATTACAATCACCACCAATTGATGAAAAGAACGCCAACTCTTGTAACAGGATCCAACCCGGTTTTTTTATCTCCAACTAAGAAATGGTTAAAGAGTCCAATCCTCAAGTCAGTGTTATCAGAATCGAAGCAGAATCGGTAAAACCGACCGATCCGATCGGTTCACAGTGCCAACTAGTCTGATTAGGTGTCTGAATTGGAAATACCGGAAAAATGATTTAGACTAGCTCTGAATCGACCAGTTCCATATGAAACCAGACCAAAGTCGTCGAACCAGTCGATTTTGTCTGGTTTCGTATGGAACCAGTCGATCCATACTCTGCCTTCCTATCTGTTTGGTAGATACCACATGTGACAAGGTTTCATTTGTTTAATTGTTAAAATCTTGCTGGATCATAGTTTTGAAGTTGAACTAACATAAAAAAAATTCAACATAAGCCCTGTCGTTGTCATAATTCCTCTTGCAAATTGGAATGTGAAACTTGTGATTAAAGGTTGGTCTGAGTCATTGATGTTTTTTTTGTTTCTGTAACAAGTCTTCACTTACCACATCTGAAGGCAAATTTGCTTACCAAATTTGTGATTTAACAGGTTGTTATTGCTAACACACTTGAAGTTTGATTGTACTCATTAATTATCTTTCGGTTACTCTTACCAACCATTGTCATTTGGATGTATACAATCTGAGATTGATATTTGCAGGTGTCATATGGTTCATGAATATTGGTTGTAATTACAAACCCTTTGTGGCTTCATTCTTGACATTCTGAGTACTTTGAAAATTTTAAATTGATGTAAGTATTGTTGACAAAACCGAGTTTATCTTGGCAAAATATGAATATAAAACATAAGTATTATACCACGGGGTTTATATTTCTTGTCTCACTATTGGTTTGAGATCAAACACAAGTCTAACTCTGATATCTATAGTAGTAAGATCACCGAAGGATATTACAAACTCATTTTGACGCACTTAATTTGGTTGTTCTTATGTGATCATCATATTGTTGTCCTCTTTAAGTAAATTTAGAGCCTCTTTGTTGATGTATTTTGGTTCAGAACTTCAGAGATGTATTGTTGCTTGCACTCGGTGCTATTTTGATTATTTGCACCCAAACATGTTGTATATATGAGAAACTTTGCATGTTCGAGTACAAATGGTTTGGATTCATATGTATGCACATGAATATATATGTTTTTTACAAAATATGAATATTTTATGTATTTTTAGTCGACTGGTTTTTTTCCCCTTTTTTCCTGGTCTTGGTCCGATTTACATTTTGGGCTCTGTTGGTTTGATCACCGGTCCGGTTATGATAACATTGCCTCAAGTGCAAGATTCTTCTTGCAAGCAATCATATACCTCTGTTGCTCAACCGACTCATCAACACAGCTGGTCAATCTCTGTTCATCACTCTGTTGGTCAATCTTCTCATCAACACTGATGCTATCATCAACTTGGTATGTCTTGGTTGAAATCATCATCATCAGCATCAAGAAGGTCTGTCAAACATCAAGGTCTAATTAATGTATCAGGATCACCATCAAGGTCTGGAATATAATAGGGTATGATCATAGGGTATCATTACATCATCATCATCATCAAGTAGTATTGTCAACATAGGGTATGCATCATAGTGTATAAGACATCATCCTCACACAATATGTCATCGTGGTATATAGGAGTGCATCATATTATCTAATATCTTTGTCATAAATGATATGCTTCATACTTCCTCTCATTGTACATACAAAGATGCTACTGTATACATCATTGTCATCCTAATACAAGTATCATCACAATAGAATAGAATACACATCATTGTATATTACTTTACCTATGTAAACATCACTGTTCACACACCACTGCGTGTACATTTGATTGTGCATTCACTCATGCATTATCATCATAATGTAGATATGCATCATTACTATAGGGTTTACATCGTCATCGTATGCATTGTGTAGGAGTGGATCATGACTAGTGTATCATCATCATCATATCATCATCAATATATGCATTATTAATATCATCAACATAGTTGAGCATCATCACCATCTCCTATCAACACACTTCATTGTAAAACATACCTTCATACCTTGACTGAGATAAATCAAGTTGTTAGACATACCAGAAATGGATTATCTATCACTAAGTAACATCATCATACAGAACATCATGATAAGCAACATTGATATCTTTGCATAAAGATTTTCGAAGTCTTGTCATTTATCACTGTAGAAGATCTTCACAACTGTGTATACATACTTCACTGTATGTCACTGCAAATATATCATTGTAAACATGCAGTTGTATACATGTCACAATATTTAATGTACATCACATGTACATACTTCATTGCATTTTTCAATCAATATTGTTTCCTCATAACACATACATACCTTGTCACTATATTGATCTTACATCTGGACTGTGTGTGTGTTTGTAGAAGACCTCTCCAAGATTGGACTCCAACGATTGAACTGTTTGTATAGTGGTAGCATTAAACCTTTCAAATTTGGATTGTGGTAAAAGTCTGCAATTTTAGACTGTTTTTTTGTAAATATATAAATGGAAGGTATATCAATATGTCAAAAACAATAGTTTTGTTAATATATGGCAAAATTAAAAGTATTAATAATATATGCACAAAGGAATAAGCTTGCCACTTAGCTTCAAATGAATGTCTTAATGTATCAAGGCTTCTGCCTGACAGATTGTGTGGCGTAGTTAGCAATCTTTAAGACTCCCACAATTTTTTGAGTGTGTTAGCATGTGCCTTGCAATTAAATATATGTTTAGACTCAAAGGGAGCCATATATATGGGCAATGGTCGTACAAGCAGTGGTAGAGGACATGTTGAAGGTCTAGTACTCTATCATTCTTCTAGTTGTTCTAGAGTACATCAGTTTCCAGGCACTTCTAAAGGATGACATAATCCACGACGACCCTCGCGAGTGCCCGAGCTTTATAACTCTAGAGGTAGAGCCATTACTAGAGCGATCACATTGGCCCATAAAAGGTGTAGAGGGAATCCATAATTTACTTTATTTAGTTGATTTCATTACATATGAGTACATTGATTGTATTTTTTTGTGATTCATTAGTTAGGGACTCAAGATCCAAGACATGATTCATTTTTGATGTGTGATGTATCATTAGACGTCTTATACATCTTATATATTGGTTTTCTTTCTATATTTATGTGGCAATGCGTTTATTTGATGTTCTTGTTGCTTTAGATGTTTAGAAAATTGGAAAAAAAAAAGATTTTTGTATTTTTTTAAGTTTGTCGATAAATTGGCAATGTTTGTCGACATTTTCGTTGATAAGTCTGATAATTTATTTTTGGACCCTCAACGATATATTCGTCGACATGGTATTTGTAACACTGATATGATCATCACAAAAAATGATACCATCAAACATCATCTTCACCATGCGCATGCCCTCAAGATCAAGGCGTGTGTGCCATGGGGCATGCAAGCAAGTGTCCAAGTGTTATCATTCCTTCATCATGCCATAGGACCATCTCCAAGGGTTCCAAGACCCCATCCATCCACCCACAAATGACCACATCATCTTCATCAAGTGTACAAGGACCATTAACCCATCAAGTGTGGGTCTAAGGACTTCTTCAAAGCTTCTTCATCAAGTAAGAGGCTTCATGGGCTTCTTTAACCACCTCAACTACACAAGGGGACTTTCCAAGGGTCAAGATCCATTATGACCTCACTTGTGGGGTTTTCAAACCTTCTCCTAGGGTACCATGACACCATCAGAGCATGGATGACCACAGAATGGGTCATTGATGCTTCTCTAACCCATATAGGGTTTCTGCATCATCTACAAGAGCTTCAACACCATCTCCAGGGTCTTCAACATCATCAACAGGGTCTTCAACATCATCTAAAAGGTGGTGACTCCAAGATCCATCCTTGTGGGTACAAGGACCTTGTCAACTGGGTATAAGGTGCTTCAAGGCACAAACCATCTCTATAAGGGTTCCAAGGCGCTAGGTGAGAGAGCACTGGGTTTTTTCATACCTGTGTACTGCAGGTGGGACTTGGTGGTATCAATGACAACCTGTGGGGCCAATACAAGTCCTTGTTGGCATCAATGACAATTTCATCAACAGTTTGAACTGTTATGCCTCTAAGCTCATTTGTACAAAAAATATTCTATAGCAATAACGTGGACCTCAAATATAACTTGGATAGTGTTACCGACTAAGTCATACTTAGTTGGTGGTATCGAGTGAGTCGGATGAGACGAACAAACTTCATTGCTCATTCTTCAAAGTTCAGAAGTAGACCTGGCCTCTTCTGTGATTTTTCTTTTAATTCTTTTGTACCACATGTTCATACCTACTTGGGGGAGTTGTAATAAAATGTCTTAGAATGGTAAAGTATGTAAAAGACTCAGTCTCCTGCACTTATATATCAATCCGACTAGCACAAAGTGTTTTTTCCCTTTGTGATTATTTGTTGTTGAATAAACGACTAATAATTTCTAAGTTTTTCACTCATACCTCCAAAGTTGGGGTAGTCGTCTTGGTATTTAAGCATAAGGAGGTTATTAGAGTCTATCTGTCAATGTATATAAACATGCTAAGCATTAATATTGAGTCATATGGATATGTGTTAGGTCCCCCTAGGTTTATTTTTAAGTTTTGGTGAAATTAATTTTTTCCGTAAACTTAGGCTATTTTTTAATAGTCTAATTGAAAAAATTATAAATGTAATAAAAGTGTGGTTAGGGATCAGAATTTTCCATGAGGGTGCTCATTTTCTGACTCAGAGCACCTGTTTAACCCTAAACCCCACTTTTCCTAAGTTTTAAGTGATAAATTTATCACTTAGTAAAAAATCTCCAAAAAATCAAAATTATTAATTAAAAAATAGAAAAAATTAATAAATGGAGAAAGTCCCCAAATTTTTAATGAGTGGAATCTTGTCCAATTGACTCCAAATTAGTTTCATTGGTTCTCAGTAGTGAAGGCAAGTTAGACCGGGGATGAGGACAAGTAATTCCAGTTGGTGAGAGGTGGCGTGAGCATCTCTCAGTCTTGGTTGCAGCCCACTCTCCATCTCTCACATGTGGGTGAGTTGGCATCTCAGGATTGGATGTTGGGAGTTGGTGGAAGAGGTAGCTCCTACCTCTTAAATACCACTCAGTTCAAGTTCAGTTCAGGATCAATTCAACTCTACCTCAACTCCACTCTCTCTCTCTCTCTGTCATGCATGCACCCCTCTTGGCCAATCTGGCTATAAATAAAGCTTGCATTCTCTCATTCAAGCTAGTTCGAGTTGGATAAAGAATTGGCTTGATGGTTGTAATAGTTGCAGTTATTTTTGTTGTTTGGAATAAAGAAAGCTTTGGAGGCAATATGGTGTCATGTTATTTTGTGTGGATGAGCATTGCCAGGTTTCACCAAGTTAGTTTGTATATTTTTTCATAGCTTGCTTATTATGGTATTGTGGATCTAGTGTTGAAAGATTGTTATAAATTGGTAGGAAATGAGTTTAGTTAATAAGCTCATAGGCTAATTCATTTTCTTATATGCATGCCTAGAGATCTAGATCTAACATGTTTTATAAGATTATATGCATGTTGTTTCAATCTCTCTATTTATGTATTAACTGGATCTCACATGCATCTTGGCAAGCCTTGGATTAGTTGCATGTATCCTAGTTTGGAGAAAGCGTTGATCTAGTTTGCTTCTTCATTTTCTCCAACATTTTCAAGGCACAGTCCTTTGACATTCCATTGGAAAGCTCCACGGTTAATCATTCGGGCAGCAAGCTATCTCTTTCACTCTTTCTCCTTTTAAATCACTGCTTTCCCTGGTTACTTGCTTCTTATTTCTTAGATCTATGGTTTATAAACTAATATTTTTCTAGATCTGAACATATAAGAGTTGCATGCATAGATTTAAATTCATGTAAAAGGATCCAAGTCTTTTTTTCTAAAACTAGATCTAGCTGCAAGAAAGTTTCATTTTTTACAAGTTATTTAAAGTATATCTAAATCTTATTTAATTGAATAGTCTTTCTTTATCTAAAGTTAAATCTTGCAATAAAAGTGCTTACTACTATTGGCTGCCCCAAAAAGCAAGCCAAGATCCCAATGAAAGCTTGATTTCCTTGGTTAACGTTTTGCATTTTTTTGTAGTTTAACGTACAAGTTTTTACTAATTTTTTGTAGGTTGTTCAAAGACACTCCCAAAGTGTTTTTGGGAACATTTGACTAATATGTGCTTGTTGGTTATTTGCTAGTCCGCTAAAAAAGAGAAGGAAATGTTGCCCAAAATTTCATTTTTGGGCTATCCTGAGCTTCCCAGGGGTTCCCCCTACTTCTGTGGTTCATTTTCTGGTAATTTGTAAGCCTTTGAATCCCCGATAACAAGGACCAAAGAAAATTTCTCATAAAGTATTGTTACTGCGATTAATAAAGATATCTTAAGTAGGCTCTTCAAATCCGACTCTCCATCCCCCCGGGGGGAGGGATCCGTGTCTTTGTCCCTTTTCCATTTTCCTTGCTTTTTAGTTTAATTTCTTCTTGTAGGCTAGTATACTTTGATAGATGTTACAATTTGTCATATCAGTTCATATCTTATTTGAATGAAAGTAACACTAATACTTACCCCACAAATTCTCCAGTTACTTGAAAGAGGAAAGAGATGTGTGGTAGACTTAATTAGACAACCTGCTTTTTCTTTCAGTGCCTTAGTTTTTTTTTACTTTGCATTATAAAATTTACCCCTTACTGCTTTCTTGATTGAGGTTCATTTGCGCCAAAAGAGACCCTTGGAGGTTAAGTTTTCTTTTTTAACAAACAAACATAGTTTCTAAAATCCTTAAAATCAACAAGACTCTGTTCTGTATGCTCTGCATTGCTATGGTTTGACTGAACAGTTGGTTGCATCAAAAGCAACGTGGGTGACTAGTCTAATTAGTCTCACACCTCAATTAAACCTCCCCAGGCGAAAATCCAACGACTCGATTTGATTTGTTGTGGTGGAAAAATTCACAAAGGAAGTAGGAACAACTGGGTAGTGACCTCAAAACACCGTCATGCTACATTCTTGTTGGTGTAGTGTTGGACATGTCTCAAAGCCTTGATCCAATCCACATATTCCTTGCGTGGAGCCGCATCGGATAAGGGTTTTGGACATACTTTTCGTAACATCAGGTATATTTGGAGTTCCTTTCTCCCCAATTTAATTCACTAATCTTCCATAATAATTTAAAACTTACCAAGAGACAATTGCAAAACATATACTTTAACATTTTCAGCACATACAGTCTTATGAATCCATTTTAATTTAGCACTGGCCTTTATTGTTTCCATCTACATAATTTATGAGTAGAATGATGTATTTACAATTTCTTGTGTTATTTATGCTGCTGTAATCGGTTCATCTTACAATTCTCTTGTTCCATTATTGTTTAAAACTCCTAAAAAACTTACTCATCTAAACCATCACCACTAAAGCATAATCAACCTTAGCAACTCTTAGGGTCTACCCCCCTTGGCTTCGTTAAGAGTTGGCCTAAACAGAGGAGTCAAGAACAAGGTGACAACCTTGACTCAAGACTTTCCCCCAAGGACACATCGAGTGGCTTGAAGATTTATGCCACGCCCCGCCTCTTAGGTCTGTGAAAGGCTTCAACATTTTATAGCGCAATTGCCAGGGATAAATATTAGTATTCCCAAGTATGACTTAACTTTTCTTTTTGTTTGGAAAAAGATAAAAAGATAAATTTTTTGATAGAAAATAAAATTAAAACTCGATCCATGTGGAGACTCCACTGTTTAATATCCCTCCAAGGTATTCTACCCGAAGGAACTCCAAAGGAGTATTTGATCTTATCCTTGAGCCTGAAAGGGCTTATAGAAGGAGATTGAATAGACAGTTTTTTCGTAGAATCCTTGAAGATTTAGGGTCCCAATCCCTCTTAGATATCCATCATCTAGTTGAAGAGATTTATATACATCAAATTAAAGAAATGTATGATTTCTTCAAACCCCTTGACTTTACTCAGATAGCAGGTGCCCCTCGTGCCATTCCGAATGAAGCTATCAAGAAGTTGCTTACCTTTCAGGGAAACAATGCCATCACAGTAAAATCACATCTTCAAAAGTTTTCAAGGCATTTAGTTGGTTATTGCAATCAAGTTGCCCATGACCATGATGGCGTAAAAATGAAGCTTTTTTCTTTGTCCTTGGAGGAAGATGTTGGAGAGTGGTACATTGACTTAGCTGATAATTCATACAAAATACTTGATGAATTCCTAAATGGTTTTAAAAAAAATGGGGAGAGAAAAAGGAACCAAGACACCAACTTGCTGCTCTCCATAACATTAAAAAGATGGAAAATCAAACTATGGAGGAATTCCACAAGAAATTCAGAGATCTTGTTTCTGACTTCCATAAAGACATTAAGCCACATGCTGCCGCTATACTCAACTATTATATTGAAGCTTTCACTGGAGATTTGAGGTATCCGTTTAGAGATAAAGAACCTATTGATTTAAAGCAAGCCTGAGACTAGGCCGAAAAAATTGAAAAGAATATGCAAGCATCCGGTAAGTCTAACATACGTGGATTCACTAGGAGAAATCATTCCTATAACAAAGAATCTAAAGGAAAATTTGTTGAATCAAAGGGCAAGGAATCATCCAAGGATTGAATGAAGGAAATGTCTAAAATGATGAAAAACTTGGTAACTAATCAAAACCAACAAATGGCCAATCATGTTGCACACCTGAATCATATTCAGAATAGGTTGGTAATGATGGAAATAAACCAGGTTTCTCATGCACCAAGGAACTTTCAACATAAGCCCAACCAAATGTATTAGAAGAAAGCACCAACTCAAGAGCCCAGGATTCCGAACCAGTTAGATTCAACTAACGTGGTAGAGGATGCAATTCCATTTTTTGGGCCTTGTGATCAGTTTCACTAGGAGAGTACTTGTTATATTGCCAATCAAGTCATGTAACAAGGATTCCCCGAGACTAGGAGTCAAGATGCACTTCTAAGCGAGCCTGAGTTTGTGAACATGGTAGGCCAAACCTACCCTCTATCCAACCAACATTGGTAGCAGGCCATAGATTATAGTCAGGAGAAGGATTTCATCACCCATAGTTATGGTGAAAATCCTTCTCAGGAACACGTTAAAGAGACGAGGGATGCTAGATTCAAGGGGGTTACTTATCAGAGGAAGGAGAAGTCTACACCAACTAAGCAATATAAACCTAAGTTAACAACTCCTCATATTATCAAACCCCCTATTGCTGTAGAATCAAAACTTGACATGGGAATGTGGCTAAATAGTGTTAAAGTCTCAACTTATGCAACCGACATCCTTCAGATTCCTAGCCAAAAAGAGAAATTGTTAAAAGTTTTAGAAAGTAATCAAAATAAATCCCATGGCATTGTCAAAGAAACTACTCTTCCAAGTAATAATGCCATCCTTGAATATTTGTATGTTGTCTTTGAAGATTTGCCTATAGTCCTTCACATTGCTGATCCAAGAAGAGAAGATCATCCGCCATTTTATGTCTCTCTTTTAGTTGATAATCTTCTTCTCCATAACTGCATGTTAGATTTAGGTGCTTCATCAAACATAATTACAAGAAAATTAATGGAACAACTGAATTTAAGGATCACTCGACCCTACTACAATGTTTGTGTAATGGATGCAAGAGAAGTTGATGTGGTGGGTATAATTTTAAACATGCAAGTAAAGTTGGCTAAGTATCCTGACATCAATATGACAATATATGTTGTAGTAATCGATGTACCAAAAAATTGGGGAATGTTTTTGTCCATAAAGTGGGTTGCAACTCTAGGTGGACACATCCAAATGGATTGGACATATGCAACTATACTTGCATCGAAAGACACAAGGGTTATACTTCACAAGGAAAAGGAATGGAAGCGGGATGTAGAAAATCATAAGAAGCATGCAAATGAATTTGTGCATTGTACTGACAACTTAGGAAACTATGCCATCTTCTCTAACTTCATGGCCCCTATTAGAGAAAATGTTAAAAATGAAAAGGTAGATGAGGTTTGTCAAATGTATTTTGATGGCGCTTATTCCAAAGCTGAGAAGGGTGCAATCATAGTAATCATTTCTTCTTCTAATAAAATCTACAACGTTTCTTTTAGATAGGAGTTTGAAGCATCAAACAATGTTGCTGAGTATGAGGCATTGTTTCTAGGATTAAAAACTGCTAAAGACATGGGCGTAAAAATGTTGAACATAAAAGGTGATTCAAATTTAGTTACCCTCAAGCTTAAGAACCTGTATCAGTGTAAGAGTGATGGAATAAGGAAGCATAGGAATGCTATATGGGACACCATGGACTGGTTTGATGCACTTAATCTTCAAAAAATCCCTAGGGAAATGAATGGTTTAGCGGATAAGTTGGCAGTAGTGGCATCCACCCTCCAACCTTCAGATGAGATGATTAGTGGAAATGGTAAAATGAAAATTAATTTCAGGCCTTCAATTCCTAATAATGTAGATCATTGGCATGTGTTTAATGACGACAAACAAATCTTAAGATTTATCCATAATCTCCAAGAATTTTAGGATTGTAAAATTAGTTACCAATAGGAAGATAACGAGTGTCAGGAACATGAGGATAATGTAAGGAATCACATTCCAAGTAGCCTTGTAGCTTTTGAGAAGTTGTTTGACAGATATGATCAACATAAAAATAAAAAAGAATCAATAAAGATTGGGGATTATGTGGAGATAGACATAGGTACAGACAAAGACCCCATGTTAATAAAAAATGGAAAATGTACCTCAGAAAAAGAAATGAATAGCTTAATCAATATAATCAAAGAGTATAGAGATGTTTTGACCTTTAGCTATGATGAACTTAAAGATTATCGGGAATATGTGTTTCAACACACTATTCCCCTTAAAGAAGAGGCTAAAGAGGTCGAACCTTTTCGACAAAAACTTAGGCAAATAAATCCTAAGTTGGCCCCTATTGTTCATAAAGAATTACATAAGATGTTAGCAGCAGGGATAATAACACCTACAAGACATCCATCGTGGTGCTCTAACTTAGTTGTTAGAAAAAAGAATGGGTCAATTAGAATATGTATAGATTTCATGAATCTAAATACATCATGCCTAAAAGATAATTGCCCGTTGCCCGACATGGAAACATTGCTTTAGAGAGTAACATGTTTGAGAATGATGTCCATGTTGGATGGATTTTCTGGATATAACCATTTATTGATAAATAAAGAAGATCAACATAAAACAACATTTACCACACCTTGGGGCATTTATAAGTTTTTAAGAATGCCTTTTGGCTTATTAAATGTAGGTGCCACTTTCCAAAGAGCCATGGACTTTTCCTTTAAATAACTCATAGGTAAAGTGATTGAAATTTATCAAGATGAAATTTTCGAAAGAAATATCTGTTCACATAAGTCATCTTAGGCAGGTGTTTATAAGATGTCGTAAATACGTCATTTCCTTAAATACTGTCAAGTCAATCTTTGGGGTTAGCGAAAGCAAGTTGTTGGGGCACATCATCTCAAAGGATGGGGTCAAGATTGATCCTGAACGAGTAAAAGCCATTAAGAAGTTCCCCTTGCCTCAAAATTTAAAGTCTCTCCAATCTTTTAACGATCAGATCAATTTCATAAGGAGATTCATCCCAAATTTAGAAAAACTAATGAAACTGTTACAAAAATTGTTGAAGAAGGATGCTAAATTTGTGTGGATGGATGAAGGAAAATATGCTTTCAAAAATATCAAAGAGGCTATATCTAAATCACCTATCTTAATTAGTCTGGATTATTCCAATGAGTGTCAAATTTTCTCTTTTGCCTTGGAAGACACCATTGCTGGTGTTTTACTTCAGAAAAATAGTGAAGGACAAGAGCAACCTAAAGCCTTTATGAGTAGAGCCTTACAACATTCAAAGTTGAAGTATACTACCATGGAAAAGCAATCTTACGCTCTTGTCAAGTCCCTTAAGAACTTTAGAACTTATGTCGGATACTCCAAAATTATTGGGTATGAACCCCATGCAACTTTCAAAGATATCACATCTCAGTAGGATTGTTTAGGTATCGGGGGTAAATTAGTTTCAAAGATTCGGGAATATGACTTAGAAATAAAACCCACTAAGTTAATTAAGGGACAGGGGCTTGCAAAAATGTTGACTCAGGGGAATGAGAAAACTTTAGGAATGATTTGTCAGAATAATAATCTAGAACAAAGTGTATCATACAAGCTTCAGAGATTAGAGCAGCAGTCGTGGTATTCATACATCATATTTTTCCTTCATAACCTTACATGCCTTGATCACCTACTTGGCCATAAAAGAAGAGAATTAATGTTAAAAACAACTAAGTATTGTTTAACAAAGGATGGTTTGGGTCGGAGAAACCTGGACGAGTTAGTACTTATACGTGTTGATAAACTAGAGTCCAAAAGACTCATGGTTGAGTTTCATGCAGGATTTTGTGGTGGTCATTTTGCAGCAAGAACAACTGCCCATAAAATCCTAAGAGCATATTACTATTCGCGAAACCTTTTTTTAGACGTGCATAAGTTTGTCAGGATTTTTTCTCAGTGTCAGTTGTTCGCTAGGAAGCAGAAGATGAAAGATTTTCCCTTAAAGCCAATAGTGGTCTAAGCCCCTTTCCAGTAGTGGGGGATTGATTTCATCGGTAAGTTTAAAGACAATTCAAGAAATGGTTATTCTTGGATACTTACTGCCACAGATTATTTCACCAAGTGTGTAAAGGCAATACCCACTAAGAAGGAAATCGATGTTGTAGTCATGGATTTCCTATAAGATAGGATTATCACAAGATTCGGTGTGGTTGCCAGAATTATCGTAGATAATGGCCCATGTTTCAGACTTTCAAAAATGTCATCCTTTTGTTTCAAATATGGCATTGTCTTATCACATTCATCCAACTATTATCCTCAAGGAAATGGTCTAGCCGAGTCAAGTAATAAAAACTTAATGACCATAATCAAGAAAACAGTTGGTGATAACAAGAAAGCATTGGATAGCAAGATTAAGTATGCATTATGGGCTAATAGGATTACTAAGAAGATTTCAATCGGAAAGAGTCCTTTGGAGCTTGTTTATGGCCTAGATGTCACCTTACCCATCGATTTAAAGCTTCCAGTGTATCAACTTCTCCAGAAATTTAGCTCAGATCAAGATGTTATTCAGAATAGAGTTAATCAATTAATTGATTTAGATGAGAACAAAAGGAAGTGCCTTGACTAGAGTATCAGAAATTCAAATAAAATCAAGAGGACTTTTGATAAGTCTACTAGACCTGGATCCTTCCAACTGGGTGATACAGTTTTATTATGGGACAAACAAAGGGAAAAACCAGGAAAGCATGGAAAATTTGACAGCCTATGGATGGGACCTGACATCATTTGTGAAGTAGCATGCACCAATTCCTTCTATCTGAATGACATTGAAGGGGAAAGATTGAACCTTCTAGTAAATGGTTTTCTGCTCAAGATGTTTTTCAATGAGACGGTTTGATTCCTTTATTGGCATAGGTGGTATTAGGGCCTATTTTCGAACTTGTTGTTGCATGTATTTTATTTTATTCCTTTTATACCATATTGTTGTATTATAGATGTTGTATCATAGTGTCTCTTACTAACCTTGAAGGTCCTTGTTGTATATTAGTTTTTAATTTTTTTTTGAACATTATATTGTATACTAAATTTGTACAGTAACTTAGTTTCCCAGTTCTCTCCCTTTTATATATGTGTTACTGATGGATTTTAATTTTTGTGCAGGACCTAGAGATTGTAGAGTTCTCACATTCTCTTTTTTATTAGAAAATCAATTAGAGCAAGTGTCCCTTGATGGAGCCAGATGTTACCTTCTAAGTCATACTTAGTTGGTGGTATCACGTGAGATGGACGAGACGAACAAACTTCATTGTTTATTCTTCAAATTTCAGAAGTCAGTAAGGCCTCATCTGGGATTTGTGTTTTAAATTCTCTTGTATCACATGCTCAAATATCATTGGGGGAGTTGTAATAAAATGTTCTAGCATGGCAGATTATGTAAAAGACTCGGTTTCCTAGACTTATATATCAATCCGAATAGTGCATAGTGTTTTTCCCATGGTGATTATTTGTTGTTGAATAAACGACTAATAAAATTTGAGTTTTTCACTCATACCTCCAAAGTTGGGGTAGTTTCCTTGGTATTTAATCATAAGGAGGTACTAGAGTCTATGTTTCAACATATATAAACATGCTAGGCATTAATATTGAGTCATATGGACATCTGCTACGCCCCACTAGGTTTATTTTTAAGTTTTGGTGAAAATATGTTTTTTTCCATAAACTTGGGCTATTTTTTAATAGTCTAATTGAAAAAATTATAAATGTAATAAGCATGTGGTTAGGGTGTTGGACACACCGAGCACACTGAGAGGGGGGTGAACAGTGTGTATAGATTTTGTTACTTTTTCAACGTTAGCAATTATCAACAACTCATTCAATATTAGGCAGAGTACGTTGTTATCATTATACATATCATCATAACATCATCACATAAGAAGCATAGCAAAACAAAGTACACAATATTTTCATGTGGAAACCCAAGTCCTAGGGGAAAACCCACGGAAGACTTATAATAATAGTTTTCCAACAACAACTTGAAGGAGGAAACAAGCTCCTTGTTACAATGACTTCATTCTCTAGCTACAACTGGAAGGAGGCTACAACCCCCTAATTTATAGGCTACAACTTGAAGGAAGCTCCAACTCCCTAGTTCTCTGACTGTAACCGAATGGAGGCTACAACCCCCTTTCCTTTCTTTGTCCTTCACCCTGATATGAATATAGAAACTGTTGAACCACGACCGCATTGATCCTGCGGACCTGCTAATCAACTCATGTACTACACTGCACAATCTGTACCACATTGCATAACCATTGCCACTACTAATCATTGCTCATCATCTGATCACTACTCATAAAATGATCACTATTTACTGTATCACGCTGCTCATCATCTGATCACTACTCATCAACTGATTACTGTCCACTGTATCATGTTGCTCATCAACCTATACAATCAACTTGTCCAATCAAACTGTACTAATCAATCTGTACCAATCAATCTGTTTCTCACATCAACCGTCTCAGTCAATCTGAGTCTAACCAACTGCACACCAAACTCAGTCCACCCAATTCAAACCAACTGCTTATACAACTCAGCCAGTATGAGTTAGACCAACTGCACATAAGGCAACTTGTGCCAATCCTGCTCAATTGAACCAACATGTACTAAGCCGCTTGTATACCTGTGCCAACTCAATCTTATACTTGTGTTAATCTAATCAAGTTATCTAACAGTCAACCAACCCTTCTTACTTGGCCTAGTTGATCAAGTAAGATACACATTTGAGCAACCAAGAGACTTCATATACAGTCAAGCAAACTTTGTCCAATCACACTCAACTCAATGACACCACAACCAACCTCAATCATAGTCAAGGAATACTTGACAGTTAAACATGATACACCTTAACCAACTAACCTCAACTAAGAAGATAAAATACTTAACCAACTATGTCAAACTCAGTCAATCTCATAAACTGTTAGATAAAAGAGTTTTTCACTCCACTCAAATCAAGTCAACAAATCAAACACATATCAAGAAAATAGTCACTTACAATATTGTCAAAGGTTGTCATCAACAATCAATAAAAATCCAACTCCACTTAGGTCAAAGACACAATGATCAACACTTATCATACTAGTTTTCAAAGAAAACACTTAGGTTTATCAAAGAAATCACTCACAAGATCTATTACTTACATGTCAAATTCTCATTCAATACTACACTATACAATAATCAAGATAAACACCAAAATCTATACCGATAATATGCAAGATAATCATCAAGATCTATATTAAGATCATATCAAGATATATCCCAAGATAACTATCGCCATTGCCTCCATAAAATATTCAATGACTTCAAAAATATATACCAATATATAGGCTCACATACTAAGATCAAACATGAACTCTATCCAAGAGAGACATGTGCCATCACAAGAGAAACCTAGAAGCATGAACCATACCTTTTTGAAGATCACAAGATTAAGAAACAATAGACACCAAAAGAAACTTTATATCATGTCATCACATATTCCTCATAACAAGCTTTCCAACGAGCTAAGAATTTGGTAATTTCGATTATGTATGAGAAAGTTATGCCAATTTTAGTGAATCTCTTCAATCCTCAAAGATGCCCAAAAATTTCTCCTCCACAAAGTTTTGCATTTTTCTCCAAGAGTTGCGAAATACCAAAGAGAGACTTGATTGATGAAACAAATGAAATGTTTGATTTTCTATTTATATAGGTTGTGGAGAAAAGTTAGCATCTCAAACTGGGCCGACATGCAATTGAAAATTACAAATAATTAAATTCTCTTATGTTTGGTCGGCTGACCCGAAAAGGTGGGGTACACCAACTTCAAAAATTCGTGTATCTTCAAACGTAAGGAGTTAGAATATGCTCCACATATTAACGAAAATGGTTTGACAAGGAATATCTCCCTTTGATGGGTTTATTTGCAAATTCTTGGTTTAATACCCTTAAATTATTCAATTTGTTTAGGACTTCAAAGATTCCACACATAAAGGTGCCAAAGACCATGTTACGTTATGCATAAGTTCCAAGGTCAAAGGCTTCAATGGACATCATCAAAGGAATGATGGATTCGATGGTTTTCACCATATACAAGGAGGAGGGCTCCACCATATACTCATCATATCAAGGGTATCAAGGACCCCAACATCACGAATCAAGTGGGAACACCGAATTTTTCAAGAATATCATCTTCATATTCAAGGTCTTTGTATCATTAAAAACATATCCAATGGTTCCACTATATATCTTAATCACAATAAGAGTACCAACATCCCAAAAGAGGGGTACAATGACCTCGCCACTAGTTTGCTACACCTTATGGGATTCATATGCATGATCACAAGGATACAACATGTCAATGACCATATAGTGTCCAAGGGCCATCAACCAACCATATGTGTGGGTTTAAGACCCAAAATTTCAAGGACGCCAAGGACCCCATAAGAATGGGTTCCAACATACCACCATAAGTGTGGGTTCGAAGACCCAAGTCTCTACATGCAAGAGGATCAAGATCTAAGATTGTGGACTCAAGGACCCCACAAGAACTCAAAAACCTCAAGACCATCCAATGCAAGCAATGGGTTCCAACATCAACACATATAGAGACTTACACACATGAGCCACATCATCCATCCAACAACCAATCAAGAGACCAAAACAAGTACAAGCATAACATGCAACACAAAGACCAGTAACCAAAGATCAACTAAGATCAGGGAACTTGACAATGGACTCAAATGGGACCATGATACAACTCAGGGGCACTTGACCAATTCAATGGGTAGCCAAGGATTTTTCCATTGTTCCATGGCGTCCAAGGGATTCAAGTTTGGGCTTGGACAAGGTCAAAAGGGCTCCTCTGACACAGACTACCATAAACTAAACACTAACCCTTAGGGGCTCCACAAGAGGCACCAATGACTCAACAATTGACATCAATGACCAGACACCATTGGCATCAATGACAACTTAATCAACATGGGATCATATTTTTCCATGGAGGTGCTCATTTTCTAACTCAGAGTGCTTGTTTAATCCAAAAACCCACTTTTCCTAAGTTTTAAGTGATAAATTTATCACCCAAGTAAAAAATCTCAAAAAAATCAAAATTATTAATTAAAAAATAGAAAAAATTAATAAATTGAGAAAATCCCCAAATTCCTATATCAATGGAATCTTGTACGATTGACTCAAAATCAGTTTCATTAGCTCTCAATAGTGAATGCGAGTTAGACTGGGGATGAGGAAAAGTGATTCCAGCTGGTGAGAGAGGTGGCGTGAGCATTTCTCAGTCTTGGTTGTGCCCCTCTCTCCATCTCTCACGTGTGGGTGAGTTGGCATCTCAGGATTGGATGTTGAGAGTTGGTGTAAGAGGTGGCTCCTACCTCTTAAATACCACTCAGTTCAAAATCAGTTCAGGATCAGTTCAAGCTCATATCAACTCTACCTCAACCCCACACTCTCTCTCAGTCATGCATGCGTCCCTCTTGGCCAGTATGGCTATAAATAAAGCTTCCATTTTCTCATTCAAGCTAGTTCGAGTTGGATAGAGAATTGGATTAATGGTTGTAATAGTTGTAGTTAATTTTGTTGCTTGGAATAAATAAATATTTGGAGGCAATATGATGTCATGTTATTTTGTGTGTATGAGTAATGCCATGTTTCACTGAGGTAATTTGAATATTTTTTCATAGCTTGCTTATTATAGTCTTGTGGATCTAGTGTTGAAAGATTGTTATAAATTCCTAGAAAATGAGCTTAGTTTATAAGTTTATTGGCTAATTCATTTTCTTATATGCATGCCTAGAGATCTAGATCTAACATGTTTTATAAGATTATATGCATGTTGTTTTAATCTCTCTATTTATGTATTAATTGGATCTCACAAGCATCTTGGCAAGCCTTGGATTAGTTTGGAGAAAGCGTTGATCTAGTTTGCTTCTTCATTTTCTCCAACATTTTCAAGGCATAGTCCCTCGACATTCCACCAAAAAGCTCCATGGTTGATCATTCGGGCACCAAACCACCTCTTTCATTCTTTCTCCTTTTAAATCATTGTTTTCCCTGGTTACTTCCTTCTTATTTTTTAGATCTACGGTTTATAAACTAATACCTTTTCTAGATATGAACATATAAGAGTTACATGCATATATCTAGATTCATTTAGAATGATCCAAGTTTTTTCTTTGTAAAACTAGATCTAGCTGCAAGAAAGTTTTCATTTTTAACAAGTTATTTAAAGTAGATCTAAAGATTGTTTAATTAAATAGTATTTATTTATCTAAAGTTAAATATTACAATCAAAGTGCTTACTACTATTGGCTGCTCCAAAAAGTAAGCCAAGATCCCAAGGAAAGGTTGCTTTCCTTGGTTAAATTTTTGTATTTTTTTAAGTTTAATTTAGCATTTTTTTACTAATTTTTGGTGGGTTGTCCAAAGACACTTCCAAAGTGTTTTTGGGCACATTTGACTTATATATGCTTGCTATTTTTTAGCAGGATTGTGCCCCCTTTGGATTTTTTGTTGTTTAAACAAGGCTCCGGGCTCATTGTTTCTCATGGTTACAGAACTGTAGGGTTGCTAAAGTTGTGTACGTGTAGTTTGTAATACTCTTTTGGAATAATATAAAGGCTTTGGAGGTCTCATGTGGTGTATGGTTCAAGTGTGTGGATGATCATTGTCTCATGTTTATACCGAGGTAATCTATAGAATTCTGTTTTTTATTTGCTTCTTCTTGTCAAAGATATCCTCGTTGAAGGATTAGTACTAATAGGTAGGAGTGAGTAAGGTAGTTTCTTTTCTCTCTTAAATAGTTTCTATTAAAGAATAAGAACTTGCATGCTTATTTGTTTATATGTATGCTCTTATGTTCTTTAGCGTAAGTTTTACTAGATTTGACAAACCTTTTGGCAAGTGTGAAGGTGTTTTACAAGTGCTTATCTTGGATTGGTGGAAGATCTTGCTTGTTTCTCTCACTCTCCAAGAAAGTTTTGTTAAAGAGGCATAGTTTCTTCCCCACCAACGGACTCCACAACCCAAGAGTTCCTAAGCTTCGATTTCTCTCCTCTTTCCCTCTCCACTTAAAAATTGGATCTTCATTGGTTATGTTCTAAGCTGATGTTTTAGATATATTTGTCTTAAAATTAAAATCATTTCTAGAACTGATTTATAAGTTTAGTTTGCTTAGATCTAAAAGTTGCATAAAGTTTTATCAAATTTGGATCTAGCTTAAAAACTTCTACCTTTTTGCAAGTCATTTTTAAAAACTAAATTTTATGCTTACAAAGTAAGTAGTTTCTTTGAGTTAAAGGTTTAAATTTAGCATTTAAGTACTCATCATTGGATTCCCCTTAAGGGTATCCAAGATCATAAGAAAAGTGGGTCTTACAAGACCACTCTTCTTAGTTCTTTGTTTTTCCTAGATCTAGTTTTAACATTGAATACTTTTTCTTTTTTTCCTAACTTGTCCAAGCCATTTTTAAAGTGATTTTGGGCATATTTTGACACTAATTAGTTTGCTGTTTTTAATATTTTTGTAGGAGGCTTAGAGGTTTTTGGGAAAAATTTTGACATGAACAATCGATTCAAGGTTACCTTGAAGCCTCATCTTCCTTCCTTTATCGTTTACAATAAATTGTATTCTCTTTTCTCCAAATCTACAAGGAGAAATATGACTTCTTTTTTCACGAAATATTATAAATAACATAATAAAAGGTGAAGCAAGTGAGCTCCCAAAAATCCTATACCTCATCCCTTAAGGAAGGGCGAGGGGGTTGTGTCGATGTCACTTTTCATGTTTTCTTGTTTTAACTTTCTTCCTTAATTTCTTTTGATAAAATCAATCTAATTAACTCAAAAGTAATTGTTTGCTGGTTTTGTTT
The DNA here is from genome assembly GCA_001517045.1 of Pseudotsuga menziesii. Taxonomy (NCBI): domain Eukaryota; kingdom Viridiplantae; phylum Streptophyta; class Pinopsida; order Pinales; family Pinaceae; genus Pseudotsuga; species Pseudotsuga menziesii. The sequence continues at coordinate 309,397 of LPNX010920168.1, read as the reverse complement.
CAACGACGAGCCATAAACTCACTTAGGACTAAAAAATTAAACAATTTTTTTGCAAATAAAACAAATCCCCCTTGCTTTTTCGAATTATTGCACTAGTCGAAAAGGCAAAAGACCCAAATACATGGTGAATAAGTGGTGCATGGAAAATAGATTCTTGGGGAATTAACTTCAAAAAGAAAAACATCCTAAAAATTAATAAAAGTAACCAAGACTTTCTTCTTGTATGCTCTAGATCTCTACAGCTTGACCAACTAGTTGATTGTTGATTTTTCCTAAGAAGCATCAAGAGCCATTCTCTGGGAGAATGGAGGCACCTGGTCAGTTACTAGGAAATCAACCAAGTATAATACTGGGAACTTAACCTGGGGTTGATGTCCATTCTATGGGAGAATGGAGGAACCTAGTTAGTTACCGAGAAATAAACCCAGTCTGGGGATGAGGGCCATTCTCTAGGAGAATGGAGGCACATGGTCAGTTACCAGGAAATCAACCCAGCCTGGGGCTAAGGGCGATTCTCTGGGAGAATGGAGGGACATGGTCAGTTACCAGGAAATTAACCCATTCTAGGACTGGGACCTCAGCCTCGGGCTGAGGGCCATTCTTTGGGAGAATGGAGGCATTTGGTCAGTTACCAAGTAATCAACTGTAACACCCTAGTTTTGACCCTGTTGAATTAATGTATATGATGTAAATATTATATCAAATCATGACAAGCATCTCAAGGCCAAGGCCCTGTCATTGATTAATGTTTGGTATATAGGCGATCATGGTTGACGCCTATGGTTTTTGTGCTAATTCAAGCACGTTTATAAACATCATGTAAATATGCAAATTAATGAAAACCCACAGCCAGCTATGTCAATGCAATGAATAATGAGATGGGGGCATGATTTTCCAAAGGATAAGGGGGTGGGAATGTTAACCTTGACCCCATTTGGGGAAAAGCCATGTGTCATGGGGAGAACCCATCAAAAATGTCAACTACCCTCTTTCTTGAGGTAGTTATTGCTTGGAAGGGGAAGAGTATGGGAAATTTCGAATTGGGAAGAGCACCCAATTTTGGAATGTCGTGTTTTGATTGCATGAATAAGAAAACACTGGAATCGTATACCAGTTTTGACCCACGTGTTCACATTTTGAGAGCTGCGGGACGTGGGGATTCGAGGGGATCGTTCACCATTCACCACCATCTTCGTTCTGAGGAGAGTGACATTGTGGTAGCAGTGGAGCTCTTCTTGTGTGTGTATCCTTCGCGTTCTACGAGTGTTTTTCCCTTGGAAAGACTGTGATTGCTATGTCACAGCGTTGTTCCAAACTATAGAGTGTATGAGACCCTGTTACTCGTGTCCTTGAGTAAAGCCAGTGTTATGGAGTCTCCTTGTGGTTGTTGTGTTGTGCACCCTTGTTCGGGTATGAGCTATGTACAGGACTTAGGAATGGGAGAGATGAATAATGTGCTTGATAAACCTAGTGTGGAACCTCATGATAAGATAAGAGTAGCTGGTAAACCTGTTATGCACATACTGAAGAGCACTGGAAGGGAAGGTGTATCCCGAAGGACTGTGGAGCAGAGAAGGGGACACTTCCTTATGTTGGGTGTGTAGGTAGTGGGGAATCCAGGCTAGATAGATCTTGTGAAGGTGTTCTTAGCTCTATAGATGAGCTCACTAGCTTAGTAGTTCTTCCTACCCATTGCCTTAGAATCCTAATAAACCCAACTGGGAAGATGGCTTGGCTGGTAGCTTGGTAAACCCATCTGTTGGCTTGGATGTGTCTTGTTGTGTTTGATCTGATGAGTAACCTTTGGTTGGACAGTATGATAAACCCAGCAGTGAGATGGCTTGATTATGTATAGTCTGATAAACCCATATGTTGGCTTGATTGGTCCTTAAAGGTGAATGTTGGCTTGACCGTGTTTAGTCTGTGATAACCAACTGTTAGATGGCTTAGATGAGTGGCCTGTGAAACCCATATGTTGGAATGTTTTACCCTGCAGCCTGAGAAACCCAACTATGTTGGCTTGGATGAGTGTCATTGCACCTTGGCTATGTATGAGTCTGCTAGTGTTCCCTTATTCCTTAAGGAAATCATGCCCAGCTTGGGGCTGGCGGTGTCGCTGAGAGATTGATGAGCGCATTGGCCTATGGTTGGGAGGAACGTTGCAGCGACATAGCTGGTTGCGGGACAAGTTCTGTTCAAGATAAGTGTTCTTGTCTATGTTATTCTCTGCAATTGTATTTCTTGTATTGTAAATTGCTTGATGGAGTGCGATGAACATGTTGCTGTGTTGAATTGATGCATTGTTCTTTGAATAACTGCAATTATAGGAATCTGTGTATGTTTTCCATCAATATATTTTGAACTAAGTTGCAGGGTAGATTGGCCAGATCGGTAACGGCCTAAAGGATCAGATCGATCCAAGACTTCAATGAAAAAGTTGAGTTTCCTGCTAGAAATCGCCATTTACGCAGTTTGCAGGATGCGAGATGCGGAATGCCGTATTCGTAGATTGTGGTCTCCGCAATTTTCCCTCCGCAGCTTCCTTTCCGCAACTTGTGGGATGTGGAATCATGGTGTCACGATTTCCTCAATTCCCAAACCCACAAGTCAAAGATTCCGCACCATCGATCTTCGCGGAATGGTTGTCCGTCGTTGATTTGTTTCCGATGCGGGATGCGGGTTGTGAGAAGTGAGATTGAAATTTTTGTATTTTCTGACCCCGTAGCTCGGGCTTTCCGGACCATTGATTTTTGCGGGTTGATTCTGAACTGTTTATTTGGTTCTAGTCTGTAGGATCGTTTTGGATCGTTTATTTCTGTCGCGTCTTCTCTCCGCCGTCCTCCTTTGAGATATTTCCTTGCAGATCGTTGAACTGATCAATGGAGGATGGGAGGGAGCGTGATAGTGTTGGAAATGTCAAGAAGTGGTTCGCATCCATACCCTGTGATTCGATGAACAACAAAGGTTCTCGATGAAATTTTTAATTCCGCACAATAATGGGGTATGGGTACGTGACATTGTGGTATTAGAGCTGCGGGTTGCAGCATTGGGCCTATATGGGTCGGAAATCAGTCAAGAGTACCCTTTGATACCAACTTGTAGTACACTACATTATGGTATCAGCGCTGTCGGTTACAACATTCGGCTTAGATAGGCCAGGTAACAGTAAGTAAAATGGTTTTGATTTGAATTGCTGTGTTTCTATCAAATGGTGTTGATAACACATTTTGCAGAGGCATAGTATATTTTGGAAAAGTGGGTTGTTGGCTCAGCCATGAGAACCTATGATAGATATGAGGCACGGGATTCCTATGAGTGTGCGCAAGACGCTATGGGGGAAAACATTCGAGCTGGAAATGATGATGTAGAGTCTAATGGAAGGAGATTCCAAGGGACACCACCAAATATTGCAGCCACCATGAGAAGATTGATTAAGGACCAGGAAGAGCAGCATCAGTTGAATGTTTATATGTTGCAGAGTTTGACAGAATTGCAAAGAAAGATAAAATATGGACAGGGTACAGTAAAACCCGAAGGAAGTAAGAGCAGCATCAGGAGAAGAAGAAAGACTACTAGTAGATCATCTAACTCAAAGGAAGCAAGTGAGGATTCGAGCTCTTCTTCTCGCAAGGGAAAGAGAAAGAGGCACCAGAGGGATCACTCTCGGGATGAATTTAAGAAGGCTAAACCTCCTACATTTGATGGTGAGGTAAAGACTAGACAAGAAGCTGAAGGTTGGCTTCTTGGGATAAAGAAGTACTTTCAAGTTCAGGATTAATCGAAGAACATGAAGGAAAGGGTTTCCATATTCAATTTGAATGGAAGGGCATCCATATGGTGGGAGCACTATAGGCAAGTGAAGAAGATTAATGAAAGGAAAATTGTGTGGAAATAGTTCCAGAAGTACTTTAAGCAAAAATACCTCTCTGACAGGTACTACGATGACAAGATTAAAGAATTCCATTACCTGAGATTGGGATAGTAGACCATGGAAGGGTATGCAAACAGATTCCTAGAACTATTGAGATACGTCAGGTATATCAAGGATGAGAAGGTGAAAATCCAGCGGTTCCTGAGTGGATTGCTTTAGTCTTACAAAGACAGAATTGAGTTTTATGAGCCTAGAAATAGGGAAGAAATAATAAGGAAAGCTAAGTATTTCTATGAGCAAAGCAAAGGCAAACCTAACTAGCAGAATACTTGGAAGGACAAGAAGAACGAGAAGTCCAACCAAAGGAAGAAAGGTTTTAAACATTCCAGCTTCAAAAATCAGCAGAAGCAGCGGTCCCAATAGGAAAAATAGCCAGCTAGAATGATGGGAGAAAAGCCAAGAGATCCACCGCAGATCAGAGAACCACTCCAATGTTGGAGATGTGGAGGACCCCACATGCGCAGGAATTGTCCACTCAAGAATGAGAGTGCAAGGCTATCTTATAACATTCAAGAAGCAGAAGCAGTGGGTCAAGTAGCAAGAGCCGTCCCTAGGATTTACGTAGTGCTAGAGGACCGGCAGGAAGATCACTTGTCAAATGTGGTTGAAGTTGCAAGTAAGATTGTTGAGCAATCTGTTTCTATTTTAATTTACCCTGGTTCTACCCATAGGTACATTACTCCTAGAGAAGTGAAGATTTGTGCCTTTAAGAAAGTAAAGCATAGAAAATCTTGGTCAGTTCAGCTAGCCACCCGAACCAAGAGGAAGGTTAGTGAAGTGGTGGAGAAATGTCCATTGGTTATGAATGGATTGGTCACTTGTGTAGATCTGAATGTTCTACCACTTGGTTCCTATGATGTTCTCATTGGAATGGATTGGTTAGAAGGTCACAGAGTAAAGCTTGAATGTTATAATAAGGCTTTTGAGTGCTTGGATGAAGAAGGAAACTTAAGGATGGTGAAAGGCATTCCAAAGGTGATTTCTATGAGGCAGGTTTCAGCAATGCAGTTGAAGAAGTTTTGTAGGAAAGGTTGCCGGTTATATGCAGCTCATATTTTGGAGGCACCAGAGAATGAAACTCCTAGGTTGGAGGACTTTCATGTGTTGCAGGAATTTAGGGATGTGTTTCCTAATGAGATTCCAGGGCTTCCTCCAAAAAGGAACATTGATTTCACAATTGAACTTGTACTAGGAGCAGCACCAGTGTCCAAGACACCCTACAGAATGAGTACACCATAAATGCTAGAGCTGAAGATGCAACTGCAAGAGTTGTTGGAGAAGAAGTATATCATACCCAGCATGTCTCCTTGGGGAGCGCTAGTTCTATTTGTAAAGAAGAAAGATGGTACACTTAGGTTGTGTATTGATTATAGACAACTGAACAAAGTCACAGTAAATAACAAGTATCATTTGCCTAGGATTGATGACCTCTTTGATCAAATGAGAGGAGCAAATTTTCCAAGATTGGCTTGAGGTCTGGTTACCATCAAGTGAGAATCAAGGATGAAGACATTCATAAGACAACCTTCAGAACAAGGTATGGACATTATGAGTTTGTAGTGGTACCATTTGGTCTCACAAATGCATCAGCTACATTTATGTGCCTTATGAATAGTGTATTTAGCAGGTATTTGGACAAGTTTGTTCTTGTTTTCCTTGATGACATTCTTGTTTATTCTAAGAATGAGGAAGAACATGAAGAGAATTTGAGGTTGACATTGCAATTGCTTAGGGAGCATCAGTTGTAGGCAAAGATGAGCAAGTGTGACTTGTATAGAGATAGAATCCAGTATTTGGGTCACATTATATCAGAAGAGGGTATATCTGTGGACCCTGAAAAGATTGAAGCCATTATGAATTGGCCTACTCCAAGAAATGTGACAGATGTAAGATCCTTTATGGGACTTGCAGGATACTACATGAGATTCATTGAAGGATTCTCCAAGGTTGCACATGCTATCACTTCTCTGCAAAAGAAGGGGATAAAGTTTGAATGGACATCGAGGTGTGAAGAAAGCTTCCAGCAGTTTAAGAATATTCCCATTAGTGCACCAGTATTGAAAGTAGTAGACCCAAAGAAATATTTTGTGGTGTACCGATGCATATGGACAAGGGCTTGGAGGAGTCCTTATGCAAGACAACCATGTTATATGTTATGAGTCAAGAAAGTTGAAGGATCATGAGAAGAACTATGCTACTCATGATCTGGAACTTGCATCCATTGCACATGCTCTCAAGCTATGGAGGAATTACCTGATGGGAAGAAAATTTGAGTTAAAGACATACCATTGCGGTCTAAAGTATTTATTTGATCAGCCTACTCTAAATGCTAGGAAAGCTAGATGGCTGGAGTTTTTATGTGAGTTTGATTTTGAAATCAGGCACATAAAAGGAAAAGAGAATAAGGTAGCTGATGTACTCAACAGGAAGGTGCAGGAAATGCATGTGGCATTCGTTAGTATTTTCCAATAAGACTTGAGGCAACATATTGTTAATCATATTGCTGAAGATTAATTGTATGCATAGGTTAAGGACAAGTTGCAACAACAAATCCTTACAAAGAAGTATGAGGGATATAAATTGGAAGAAGATGGACTTCTTACCTATAAGAACAAAATTTACATTCCAAAGGTAGCATATTTGAGGAGAGTTGTTATGGACGAGATCCATCAAGCTCCATATTCTGGTCACCCAGGATATCAAAAGACAATTTCTACAGCTAGAAAGCAGTATTTTTGGCCAGGAATGAAAAAGGGCATGGCTGAATACATTTCCAGGTGCATGAAATGTCAGCAGGTAAAGGTCCAGCATCAACACCCTGTAGGTTTGTTGCGGCCTTTTCCAGTTCCAGAATGGAAATGGGAATTTATTTCCATGGATTTTATTACAGGATTGCCAATGACTTGGAAACAACATGATTCCATCATGGTTGTGGTGGACAAGTTGACGAAGGAAGGACATTTCATACCGGTTAATTATACGCATAAGACTGATGACATTGCAAAGATCTTCATGAAGGATATTTTCAAATTGCATGGATTGCCTAAGGCAATAGTCTTTGACAGAGATGTCAATTTCACTTCCAATTTTTGGAAGGGGTTGTTTGCAGATTTGGGTACGAAGTTGAATTTCAGCACTACCTACCATCCTCAGACTGATGGAAAGACAAAGAACGTTAATCAGGTACTTGAAGACATGCTTTGCATGTATGTGATGGACAAGCCAATCAAGTGGGAAAATTACTTACACTTGGTAGAGTTTGCATATAACAATGGACAACAAGCATCGATGGGGATGAGTCCGTATGAAGCTTTGTATGGGAGAAAGTGTAGGACACCAGTGACTTGGGATAATCTAGTGAACGGGGTTGTGCTTGGTCCAGAATAGCTCAAGGAAATGGATCAAGAGGTTGTAAAGATCAGGCATAATCTGAAAGCAGCCCAGGACAAACAGAAAAGCTATGCTGATAAGCATAGGGTGAACAGAGAGTTAAGTGTTGGGATCATGTTTACCTCAGAGTGAGGGAAAATAAGAGTTCTTTGAGGCTTGGGAGTTGTGCCAAGCTGTCACCAAGATATTGTGGGTCGTTTGAAGTGCTTGAAAGAATAGGACCAGTTGCATATAGACTTGCATTGCCTGCTATCACTAGAGCTCATAATGTTTTTCATGTTTCTTTGCTTAAAAAATATGTACATGATCCTAACCATGTGATAAATTGGGATGTGATTCAGGTGGAACCCGAGGGAGAGTTCCAAATCGAGCCAATGCGCATCCTCGACAGGAAGGTCACCATCCTCCACAACCAAGCCATAGGACAGGTAAAGGTGCAGTGGGAGCACTACGGTCCTGAAGAGGCTACATGGGAGTTGGAGGATGCCATGCGATTGGCACATCCATTTTTGTTCGAATCTACAAAACACTGAGGCAATGCCAGTGTAGCATTTTGTTCAATTTTGTAAGCACTGAGGGCAGTGCTATTGAAGGGGGAGGGGAATGTAACACCCCAGTTTTGACCCCGTTTCATTAATGTATATGATGTAAATATTATATCAAATCATGACAAGGGGCTCAAGGCCAAGGAACTATCATTGATTAATGCTTGGTATATAGGCGATCATGGTTGACGCCTATGATTTCTGTGCTAAGTCAAGCACATTTGTAAAAATCATGTAAATATGCAAATTAATGAAAACCCATAGCCAGCTATGTCAATGCAACAAATAATGAGATGGGGGCATGATTTTCCTAAGGATAAGGGGGTGGGAATGTTAACCTTGAGCCATTTTGCGGAAAAGCCATGTGTCATGGGGAGAACCCATTAGAACTGTCAACTACCTTCTTTCTTGTCTTCTCTTCGCAACCATTTATTCTACCAGAAGGTGGTTGAGGTAGTTATTGCTTGGAAGGGGAAGAGTATGGGAAATTTCAAATTGGGAAGAGCACCCAGTTTTGGAATGTCATGTTTTGCTTACATGAACAAGAAAACACCAGAACCGTATGCCAGTTTTGACCCACACATTCACATTTTGGATTTACTCTCATGTTTTGAGAGCTGCGGAACATGGGGATTTGGGGGGATTGTTCATCGTTCACCACCATCTTCGTTTCGAGGAGAGTGAAATTGTGGTAGCATCGGAGCTCTTCCTGTGTGTGTATCCTTCATGTTTTGCGAGTGCTTTTCCATTGGAAAGACCGTGATTGTTGTGTCGCAACGTTGTTCCAAACTACAGAGTGTATGAGACCTTGTTACTCGTGTCCCTAAGTAAAGCCGGTGTCATTAGAGGAAATTTGGGGTCTAAAATGGGCCTTATAAGAAAACGCGCCAACAATAAATTTTGTGAGCTGGAATTCAAGACCCAATAGAATTTCAATAAAATGAGTCAACCATAATGGTTGAATTGACATATTTGTCATAAAAGAAAACTACTTTTTTTGTTTGTATTTTCGACATATCTCCATGTGGTTTTACTCAAATTTCAGGCGGGAGAGCTCGTTCGATGCAAAATTTAATTCTGCATCCAACAAGTACCCACACTCCATACTTTTGACAGACCCCACTACCCCAAAAATAAGAAATACTTGAAAAAACATGATGATGATGTCAACTTCACATTTTTTCAGGTATTTCTTATTTTTGGGGTAGTGGGGTCCATCAAAAGTATGCAGTGTGGGTACTCGTTGGATGCGAAATTAAATTCCACATTCAACGAGCTCTCCCACCTTAAATTTGAGTAAAAACATAGGGAGATATGTCGAAAATACGAACAAAAAAGTAGTTTTTTTCATTCTTCCTCCAAAATTAATAACTATTATTTTATTATTTTAACTATTATTTTATCATTTTCCTTAGGAGGCCCATTTTAGACCTCAAATTTCCTCTAATGTGTGGAGTCTCCCTATGGTTGTTGTGTTGTGCACCCTGGTTCGGGTCTGAGCTATGTACATGACTTAGGACTGGGAGAGATGTAGAACGTGTTGATAAACCTAGTGTGGAACGTCACGATAAGATAAGAGTAGCTAGTAAACCTGCTATGCACATCCTAAAGAGCACTGGAAGGGAAGGTGTAGCCTGAAGGATTATGGAATAGAGAAGGGGACACTTCCTTGTGTTGGGTGTGTAGGAAGTGGGGAAGCCAGGACAGCTAGATCTTGTGAAGGTGTTCTTAGTTCTATAAATGAGCTCACTAGCTTAGTAGTTCTTCCTTTCCATTGCCTTAAAATCTTGATAAACCCAACTGGAAAGATGGCTTGGCTGGTAGCCTGATAAACCCATCTGTTGGCTTGGCTATGTCTTGTTGTGTTTGACCTGATGAGTAAGCTTTGGCTAGACAGTCTGATAAACCTAGCAGGGAGATGGCTTGACTGTGTATAGTCTGATAAACCCATATGTTGGCTTGACTGGTCCTTAAAGGTGAATGTTGACTTGACTGTGTTTAGTCTGTGATACCCAACTGTTAGATGGCTTGGCCGAGTGGCCTGTGAAACCCATATGTTGGAATGTTTTACCCTGCATCCTGAGAAACCCAACTATGTTGGCTTGGCTGAGTGTCATTGCACCTTGGCTATGTATGAGTCTTCTAGTGTTCCCTTATTCCTTGAGGAAATCATGCCCATCTCAAGGGTGGTGGTGTCGTTGAGAGATTGATGAGTGCACTGGCCTATGGTTCAGAGGAATGTTGCAGCGACATAGCTGGTTGCGGGACAAGTTCTGTTCAAGATAAATGTTGTTGTCTATGTTATTCTCTGCAATTGTATTTCTTGTATTGTAAATTGCTTGATGGAGTGCGATGAACATGTTGCTGTGTTGAATTGATGCATTGTTCTTTGAATAACTGCAATTATAGGCATCTGTGTATGTTTTCCATCAATATATTTAAATTAAGTTGCAGGGTAGATTGGCTAGATCAGTAACGGCCTGAAGGATCAGATCGATCCAAGAATTCAACGAAAAAGTTGAGTTTCTTGCTAGAAATTTCCATTTACGCAGTTTGCGGGATGCGAAATGTGGGATTCGCATATCGTGGTCTCTGCAATTTTCCTTCCGCAAATTCCTTTCTACAACTTGCAGTATGCGGGATGTGGAATCATAGTGTCGCAATTTCCTCAATTCCCAACCCCGTAAGTCAAAGATTCCGCACCGTCGATCTTGGCAGAATGGTTGTCCGTCATTGATCTGTTTCCGATGTGAGATGCGGGTTGCGGGAAGTGAGATTGAAATTTTTGTAACTTCCGATCCCGCAACTCGGGCTTTTCGCACCATTGATTTTTGCGGGTTGATTCTGAACCGTTGATTTGGTTCCAGTCTGCGGGATCGTTGATTTTTGTCGCGTCTTCTCTCCGCCGTCCGATCTCCTCTGAGATATTTCCTTGCATATCATTGAATTGATCAATGGAGGATGGGAGGGAGCATGACAGTGTTGGAAATGTCGAGAAGTGGTTTGCGTCCATACCCTGTGATTCGATGAACAGTAAAGGTTCTTGATGAAATTTTTGATTCCGCATGATAATGGGGTATGGGTACGTGACATCAACATTGAGTCATCTAATGTAGTTTGTGACTGAGGCACCTGGTCATCACCATAAGCCCTAGATTAGGTCTTGGAAGATGATGCATTCCTCTCCTTGATCTATGCACTATGATACTTTCTTCAGGGACTAGCTACCCTTTTTGAGAGACCTAGCACTTTCTCTTGGTGGCAACGAGGTGGCAACGAGGAGAAGAAGATAAAGCATTTAATAATCCTCCTTATTTATGAAGATGCACTTTGAGTGGGCATGAATGGACCATGGGGGACATATAAAACTATTGAGATGGCTTGTTGTGGTCATAAAATCACTTGAAGGAACAAGAAACCCTAGCACAACTTGTATTGGTTGAAGCGACAATCAAATGAAGGCCCAACTATGTCTAAGACAAAGACTAAAATACCAGTGGACCACAAAATATTAAAAGTCAATGGTCAAATATGAAAAAGAATAAAATCCCTAAGGCCAACCTCCTAATTATGTGGAAAACATTTTATGTTTGATGAACTATAAATAAAGAAGCATTTCAAATTATTTCATCATCATTGAAGATCATCATTTTGGCCACTCCAAAAACACAAGTTGTGGTTCTTGGTTGAGGTCTTCTTCTCCCCTATCGCAGCAATTGTTTTAGACTGAGGAAGTTGGGTGCTATCTACTGGTGTTTATTTTCCTAATGTGGCAGAAACTAGGGATTCTTTTTTCCTTTCTCTTTCATGACATTAGTAGAAGAGCTGCTACAGCGCATAGTGAGGGTAGTCTATAGCAACAATAGTCATGGGGGTAGCAGCATGTTGCCTCAGTTCATGATGGTGGTGGTAGTTGTTAGTGGTAATCCCACTAGGGATACCAACAGATCATGGTAGCAGTAGTCAATATGTCTCATGGGGCAGCAGCAGTTCATGGTGGCAGTGAGTTGCCACAATCCACGGTGGAAATAGGAAGGTGACAATAGTCCACGTGGCAGAAACAATGAGGTGGAAACATACCATTCCTAGTCCTTGGTTGCAGCAACAGGCCTTCAACAACCCACGCAGCTACAAAACAACAGTCCACGTGGAAACAACAAGTCCATGGTGGCAACAATGAACTATAAGCCTACTAGGGATTCCCTAGATTGCAAGAACACATGTTGTGAAAGCTTGGGTGATCTTTATCTACATTCATATCAAAGTTCTATGAACAAATTGATGTAACTATATTTGCTTATGTACAAACTCAGTCATCTCATTTAGAGTATGAATTATTAATGCTTTGGGGTTTTTGTCCTTAGAATATTTCCTTGTGAAAAATCGTGTGTTCAATTGTGTGGATGATTGTTTAAACTACTGCAAATGTTCTCCTGCTACTAAAATCTCAAATATTATCTCTCTTACAATCTGCAAAATTTTAAAATATCATACACATGTTAAATTTCAACATTGATCACACCAAAAAGGGACAGAGTCACTAATAATTAATTTTCATATTATCAATTCACCTCCCTGAAAGACGAAAAATCCAGCGTCTCGTTTTTGTTTCATGTGGGAAAATTTCACAGAGAAAGCATGAACAACTAGATAGTGATCACGGGAACCCTTCGGACTACGCCATTGTTTGGTGTAGTGTTGGACATACCCTCGTGACTCCATCTAGCCTACATTTTCTCATGTGGAGCCACACTCAGTGAGTCTAGACACATTCGTTGTACCTTATTGGTATATTGGGAATCCTCCTCTCCTTTATTCCACTCATCCATAATAATCTAAAACCGACCACGATACACTTGCAAAACATTTTGTCTTTTTCAGTAGTAGTTATTTGACTCCATTGGCACTGGTCCTTTACAACAACATCTTTTTTAAAGTCATCTCATGCAGTGAGTGCTATATGTTACGTTGTTGAACTAAGCCTTCTTTGCAATTATCTTGTCTCATTAGTTTCACTCTCGAACTCCAAAATAACTTCACATCCATAACTAAACAATAATAAGAGTCATAGTAACTCTTTTATAGGGACTACCTTTCTTGGCTTCGTTAGGAGTTAGCCTAAATGGAGGAGTCAAGTATTAGGTGACAACACTTTACTCGAGACTTTCCCCCAAGGATGCACCCAATGAATTAAATATTTCTGCCACGTTAACCCCAAGGTGCATGAAAGGAGGCAACACAACTAAAATCTAAAATAAAGGGGTCATGTTACACAAAGGAAGAATTCAAAGAAGGGCGTGTTTCCTACTAGTTTGTACTTAGTTGGATTTCAAGTGAACCGACAAAGATTGAACAAATATACTCGTTCATAATCAGAAGTTCAGAAGTCCATTTTGGCCAATTTTGGCCTCCTTTTAAAATTTTTGCATGTTCATACCCCTCGGGGAAATTTTAATAAGTTGGCGTAGCATTATGACTTTTTGTAACATACTTGGCCAACTTAGAATTAGTCATCAATATAGTACTGTAGAGTGTTTTTCCCTTTTTAATTATATGTTGCTTTTCAAAGACATAATTTCTAAGTTTTTCATTCAATCCTCCAAAGCTGGAGTGTTTTGTCTTGGTGGCCATGCCTTAAGAGGTTATTAAAGTCTAAGTGTTTATGTATATTACCATGCTAGTCAAAATTTTGGAGTCATATGAACATGTACTAATTCTTCCATAGTTTGTTTTTTAATTTTTACAAATAAAAAAAATCTCATAAAATGAGCATTTTTGTTTGTTTTTAATGTAAAATCCAAAATGCCATAAAAGTGTGGCTAGAGGGTCAAATTTTTTGCGAGGGTGCTTGTTTTATAACTCACCCACTATACCCTAAAACCCACTTTTAAGAAAAAATAAGTGATTATTTATCACATAAATTAAAATTCTTTTGAAAATGGCAAAAAATACCAAATAAAGGGTAAAAATATATATAAAAAGGAAAAAAATCAAAATCTCAATAATCATGGAAACTTGTACTAGACGTGTTTCAGTGAATTTGGAGTGGTGGCAATCTAATTGGGAGTTAAAGGCGAGTTGAATGGATCCAATTCTATAGGTTGAATAAGTGGACGAGATCCCTCATGAAGAGAGGGTGCATATGCGATGAGAACCCACTATACCCCAAAACCACTTTTGAGAGTATTTGAGTGATTATTTATCACTTAAATTAAATTCTATTGAAAATATCCAAAAATACCAAATAAATGGCCAAAAAGACATAGAAAGACAAAAAATCAAAATCCCATTAATCATGGAAACTTGTCCAAGACATCTTTCAGTCAATCCGAAGTGGTGACAATCTAATTGGGACTTAAAGGCGAGTTGAATGGAGCCAATTATATTGATTGAATAAGTGGTTGAGATCCCTCATGAAGAGAGGGCACATATGCAATGAGGACATCACACTTCTTGATAGGAGTTGTCTTCATATGAGAAAAAGCGCACCTATTAGGTGAAAGGTGGCATCCATTAACTTTGAGTTCCCCCAGTTAAACCCAAAGTGCCGCCCTAAATCAACTCAATATTTCTCTCCACTTGTCAACGTTGCCTCTCTTGAGCTAATGCAACCCCTCCACCCCTTTTCCCTTTGGCTATTTAAGCAAGTGCTTAGCCTTTTTTTTGTCATGGTCGGAAAACTGAAGGTTCTTGCCAAGCTTTGAAGCTTTGTATAGTAATACCTTTGTTGATGAATAGAAATACTTTGGAGGTCCATGGTGTGTTGCACTAGTGTGTGGATGATCATTGCCAATGATATATGAGGTAACTGTGTTGCTATTTTGCTTTGATTCTGGTTGAGATTTATCTAGACTTGGGGATAGTTTCTATCAACTAGTAGTGTAAACGACTCTAGCTTGATTTCATTTACTAATTTTGTATGCTTAGAGATTTAGGATTCACATGTACTATTTGTTTATATGCATGCAACCTCTTGTGTAGGAAATACTGTATTTAATCTTCTTTTTGCAAGTATTGTTAGTAGTGCAAGTTTCCTCACTTGATTGGATGGTTGATCTTGGTTGACTCCTCCATGTTTCAAGCACTTCAGAAGGACATAGTCCCTCCACTTCTCACCGTTGGATTCCATGGATCCAAACATTCGGATTGAGCTCTCCTTCTTCCCTCTCTACTTCATATTTAAATCATTTTTTTCTTTGGCTACAATTTTTTACATGCTTGATCTAAACTAGTTTCTTTCAAGAAGATTATATGCAAGTCTATTTAAGTATGTTTATTATTAACTAGATCTAAGTTTAAATCATTATTCTTAGAAGAGATCTAGATTGTTTAAGTACTTATGCTTATTTTCCATATTTCAAGTACTTAATATTTTATGCTTTTAATTCTCTATTTGGCACATTTGGTGCATAAACTAGTGGTTGGTTTTACACTTTTCTCGCTAGGACAAGGGGAAGTGTTGCCGAAAATTCAAAAATACAGGCCATCCAAGGCCTCCCGGAGAAATATACCTCGATCTTGCTTCATTTTTGAAACTTGTAAAGCCTTTGGATTCATATCTATAGAAAAGCAAGTGGGCTACTTAGCACCAACACCCCATCCCTGCTGGATAGATTTGTATCGCATGTTTTATAGTTTGCTTTTTAACTTTATATGATTATTTTAGCTGCTAACTTGTAGAATAGATTTTTTTTTAATTAGTTTATTTTTCTTTCAAGTTATACTTATCAGTTTCAAAGTAACGAACCTGACTTTGCATTCTCGAACTACAGTACTATTGAAAGGGCTTTCCTGAGTAGGTGGTATTCGAAAAACTGATTCTTAGTCTGTAATATTCAACAAAACATTTGTTTTACTTTTGCAAGTTGATTTTCAAGTAACTGGAATCAATAATTAGCTCTTTTCTCTGTATGCTCTTTTCCATCGCAAGATTTCCTGAGCTTTGGAACAACAAGAAACATAATCGTAGCATTTGATAAAACTCAACATTTAATTAAAAAACTCATATTTAATTAAAACTAATCCCTTAAAGGACAAAAAACTGGTGTCTTGCATTTGTCTCGTGTGGGTGAATTTCACAGATAGAAGGGAAAACTATGTAGTGACTATGGGGATTCGCCAGGATACACCCTCATTTGGTTTCATTGTTGGACACACCCTTGCAACTCCGATCTGGGCCTTCTTCTCGTGTGGAGCCACACTTGGAAATCAAGACTTGTTTTGCGTAACTCATGGTATATTGGAATTCCCCTTCCCGTAATACACTCATCCATAATAAGTAACATTGATAAATCTATCACCTAAGTAACAGTGATAAATTTATCACCTAAGTAAAAAATCTCCAAAAAATCAAAATTATTAATAAAAAAAATAATAAATGGAGAAAATCCCCAAATTCCTAAATTAATGGAATCTTGTCTGATTGACTCAAAATCAGTTTCATTGTCTCTCAGTAGTGAATGTGAGTTAGACTCGCGATGAGGACAAGTGATTCCAGTTGGTGAGGGAGGTGACGTGAGCATTTCTCAGTCTTGGTTGCGCCCCTCTCTCCATCTCTCATGTGTGGGTGAGTTGGCATCTCAGGATTGGATGTTGGGAGTTGGTGTAAAAGGTGGCTCCTACCTATTAAATACCACTCAGTTCAAGCTCAATTCAGGATCATTTCAAGTTCAGTTCAATTCTACCTCAACCCCACACTCTCTCTCAGTCATGCATGCATCCCTCTTGGATAGTATGGCTATAAATAAAGATGCCATTCTCTCATTCAATATTGTTCGATATGGATAGAGAATTGGCTTGATGGTTGTAATAGTTGTAGTTAATTTTTTTGATTGGAATAAAGAAAGCTCTGGAGGCAATATTGTATCATGTTATTTTACGTGGATGAGTATTGCCATGTTTCATTGAGGTAATTTATATCTTTTTTCATAGCTTGATTATTATGGTCTTGTGGATATAGTGTTGAAACATTGTTATAAATTGGTAGAAAATGAGCGTTGTTAATAAGTTTATTGGCTAATTCATTTTCTTATATGCATTCCTAGATATCTAGATCTAAGATGTTTTATAAGATTATATGCATGTTGTTTTAATCTCTCTATTTATGTATTAATTGGATCTCACAAGCATCCTGGAAACCCTTGGATTATTTTTGGAGAAAGTATTGATCTAGTTTGCTTCTTCATTTTCTCCAACATTTTTAAGGCATAGTCCCTCGACATTCCACTAAAAAGCTACACGGTTGATCATTCGGACACCAAGCTACCTCTTTCACTCTTTCTTCTTTTAAATCATTGTTTTCCCTAGTTACTTGATTCTTATTTTTTAGATCTATGATTTTTAAACTAATACCTTTTCTATATCTGAACATATAAGAGTTACATGGATAGATCTAGATTCCTTTAGAATGATCCAAGTCTGTTTTTTGTAAAACTAGATCTAGCTGCAAGAAAGTTTTCATTTTTTACAAGTTATTTAAAGTAGATCTAAAGCTTGTTTAATTGAATAGTATTTATTTATATAAAGTTAAATATTACAATAAAAGTTCTTACTACTATTGTCTGCCCCAAAAATGAAGCCAAGATCCCAAGGAAAGGTTGCTTTCC